>CAUYTI010145511.1:0-27494 GCA_963575145.1 Galago senegalensis | reverse complement strand
AACTCATCGTAGAAATAGAGCTTCCTATTTACTTGGTGAGTATCACTATGGTCCCCCTTGAAGTGCTCCCCTTGGCCATTCAGAGAGCTTAAGGATTGATGTTCAGCAATGAAGTATGCAGCACTTTTTCTAAGATGAGTTCTGAAACTTAATTATCTACCTCGTATATAACTAAAATGTGTCAATACTTAGTTTACTATGTGCACGTTTAATCTCCCTATGTTTTCCCTACAAATTTCTTAATTTACAAGTTCTTTTTGAAATATCACTTCAATCAGGGGATATAGAAATGCCTAATTCCTATCTAGAAAGTACTGTCTAGTGTGTTGGAAATGTTTTAATGTATGTCTCAGTGTTTTAGACCAAAATACTATCTATTCAAGCTTGAGTATTAATGTTTGTAGAAAGGTTACAGGTGTAAATGTACCCTTGCCCTGATTTTTAATTAATTCTGATTTTTCCCCCTCAGAATGATCATTAGCATAATAGCCATGTGATAGAGCAGACGTATTTAAAATCAACCTAGTAGAAATGAGTCTTTCATACTTTTCTAAAAATCAGAAGTGCAATTCTCAACTGCATAAAAATGTAAAGTATTCCTTTCAGTTACATCCCTATTTTATTGTTACATAGCCTAAGTGCTGTTCTGCAAATAAAAGAAAGTCCATAATTTTTTTATTTGCTTATCATCATCAGATGCTTTATAAGCATTAGTTGCTCTATGAATTACAAACGTTGATGGACAGAGTAGTCACCAGTAACATCATGGTCAATGGTAGGTTTCGCACAGCTAGCAAAGTTTTTAGAAAGAAAATTCATGAATTCTCTCATAGGAACTTGCTTTTTGTTGGCCTTTTAAAATGTCATATAAATTCTATTATTAGAGTATAATGATAGTATGTGAGAAAAATAGATCGTCTGAGCAATGTGTACTTGAATAACAATAACCTGGGTAGTGGTGCCTAATGATGGGTTCTAAGAGGGTCTGTGCCTAGGATATTTCCTTTGATTATGTTTTTCCTCCTCAGTTCACCAGGACAGAAAGGAGAAAAAAAGAAAAAACCTGGCATGACCCATGCAGAATTTTTAATATTTCTTATGCAGAAACTTTGAGCTACTCAGGAAAACTATTTTCTAATATTCACAAATCAAGTGCAAAATTTCACTGACAACGCAATTGGAAGATTGAATTAATATTACAGAAAACTCATGTTAGAGGCCAATGATATTGATGAGCACTACCTGTGTGCCAGGTCTGTGCTAGATAATTTATAAAAATTATCATATTCAATCACCTGGTAATAGGAGAGGAAAGTGGATCTTACAGAAGTGAGGACGATGTTTAGGAACACAGAGTGTGATTTGAACCCAGGTTGGCTGACTCCGAAACTATACTCTGTGGCCTCCTCCAAATTATAAAAATTTGATGGCAGCATTTATTTAAACATTTCCCTTGCTAAACATTTATATGTTATTTAATCTTTGCAGCTAACAATATAACTTAGAACTATGCATCACAGTTTATTAGATTTTGTATTTCTTGAGAGCAGGGATTCTATGTTAAGCATTATGTTTCCCATAATGCCTTGCAATGACTCCCAGGTGTTCAATAAATGCATATGAAACATATAAATCATGTATATATTCACTCCATGCCACAAGAGAAAAAAGTGACTTTATGCATTTGGTAGCTTAATAGTTATAATTATACAATAGACTCTACATTCCTTTTATAATTTACCCTTGAATTTTATTTAAATTGTTATTATTGCTTATTAAACCCTAAGGGTTTATCATGCAAACATTGTTTTGCACTATCACGTTACAGTCATTAAGCACACATTGTGTGTTTCATGCAACATATTTAAATATTATGCATTATCAATAAAAGAGACAAATGTGTCTCCCTCCAAATGAGACCAAGAGAATTTATCCAACCATCTCAGTCCTCTCCTCATGATGTGACCACAAACATATTAAAAACAATGATAATAAAAGAAAAATGTTTGGGGTTTGCTTATTTAATTCACTTTAGGAGATGCTGGGAGAGTAATTGAAGCAGTGAAATGAAAGTTTCTGAACTTGAGAAGGAAATACCTTTACTTGTCAAAGACAAAATACCCTTATGAGCTGCAGTTTCTCACTGTATCTTGATGTTTTATAAAAACATTATCTTATTAGCATTAAGAAATTTAGTGATATTGAAAGTCTTGGGTATTCATCTTAACTGAACTTACACTCAATATTTAAATAATTCCTTGCACATTTTCAATGTTAGCTAAAGACTTATAAATTCTGTTTTGAAATATTTTCTGATTTTATTTTGTGCTTTATCCTCCATAAAAATAACACTCTTTTCCCCATTTTACTTTCCATTTAATAAATTTCCTTTTTTCTTACATTTTACAGTTGGTTTTCTGAATCATAAGTTGTAAATTTATTGAAGTTCCAGGATATCATCATGCAATGTGTCATTCTCATTGGATGGTAAGGAAATAGCTGCATCTACTTGTCCTCATTCATTTCTTCAATGGGCATTTACTGTTGCCCTTTATATTCCAGGCACAGTTCTGGGTTCTGCTACAGCAATGGAGAAAATAAACTCTTTGTCTTTTTCTAGTTAATAAATTAGTATTAAACATAATTTTATTGTCAATTGATGATATGTTCTATTAAATAAATCAAGCAGGTAGGGTAATAGAGAGTGATGAAGGAAGAAGAGACAATTTGGAAATAGGAAACAGCTTGTGTGAGAAGGTATAATATGAGCAGAGGTGTCAATCAAGTGAAGGATGGCACCGTGCAAACGTCCAAGAAGACTATTTCAGAAGAGGGAGCAACAGGTACAAAGGCTTAGAGTAGGGACTGAGCTCAGAGCACTTTAACACTGGTAGGGTAAGAAGGAGAGGTGGAGATATTATTTAGGAGAGGAAGACACAGGCCGAATCATGAAAGACTTTGGATATAAATCTGTGATGTTAAGAGAATGGAAAATTTTGAGCAGAATAGTGATCTTTGGCTGTTCTATGCACAAATGAGTTATTGAAGGGTAAGGATATATTCAGAGAATCATGGGTTAGACAAAAACAACTGGATTTGGAATGTATCTTTTGAGGTAGAGTTGCATTATCTTTCATCCATTGGATGTAGAATATAGGAAATTTGCAAGGACACCATAACCCTATATCATATAGAAACTAAAACAGTAGTACACTTTGATTTGGTATTAGAGAAATTACTCTTAAATATAACAGAAACTATTAGAAGCACTTATTGGCTTGCAAACATGATGTTTAGTGGTGGACAGAAGTGTAGACTGAGACAGACAATAGAGGATATTCCCACTGGCACTGGACACAGTTTCTGAAGTGAGCAAGGTGACTGCAGGACAGCCAAGCTTGGGAATTAGAAAAAGGAAGTAATTCCTTTAGAAGAAATTGTTTAGAAGAAGGTGTTTCTTCTTACCAGTGCATAGGCTATCCAAGGACAGAAGATAGCAAAAAGGAAGTAGGGGGAATTAATTCACCTACTTCTACATTTCACTCTTAACAAGTATCACCAAGCTTTCTTTGCTGTCACTGTAATGATGTTGTCAATAGTATTATTTTCAGTTACCTAAGATTTTAATAAGTTCCATGGATTAGCTTAAGGACATGCACACAGCTGTTTAACATTCTCTCTATAAATAAATATATGCAGTATTCTAAAATGCTTACTTATGAACAAATTTTATAAGCAAAAGCTGCCTGTAAACCCAGAGCAGGAAGACACTCCTCCCACTCTGTGAAGTTCTTTTCTAGCAGATTCCTATTTATATCTATGGGTAGGGCTCTATCTTAGCATTGCCCAGCACGGGAGAATTGGTCTTCCATATTAGTATAAAAATAGAGCTTTCTTACAGATGAATTCCTATTTCTGTGATTGCAATTTTATTAAAACTATAATGTTGAAAGGAATGGTTTCAGAGCCTGTTTGATGTTGGATTTTCCAACAACAAAAAAACACCTAACTCCTGAAAATTTTTTCTCCCACAAGAGTCTTCTGTCCCTAAACTTGGGCCTTTTCCCACTATCCTCCACTATTTTTTTAGAAAATGTTTTGAGAAAATGTTATATTGGAAGATAAATTGTAACAAATCAAAAGAATTCAAAGGGAAAAATGAAAAATAAACACAGAGAAAGGGTCTTATTCAAATACTCTAAAAGAAAGGCTATCTTTTGCAATAACAAAGGATCTAGAGTAACCCCCTCAGATTGGGTTGGCATTGGGGGGTGGGGTAGGGTGCAGTACGCTATGAGGACATGGATGAATACACAAATAGATAAATCATAGAAACTAGTAAATTTCTTACATGGACAAATGATAATGATGCCATGAAGTGAGGTATCTTCTTCAAGCAATGACAACAAACTCTGTACCGTGGAGGCATAAATATGATGGAGCGAAATGCATTTGTGAGAATGTCAACACCAATTCAGAAGAGTGCTTACCTCTGAAGAAGGGTATGCAGTCAGAGACAGGCTTGCAAAGGTATCAAGGGCATCATTACTGTTTTATTTTTAAAACTCTGAAGCAAACATAGTGAAATGTTTAAATTGCTAGGATGCTAAAATGCTAGGATGTTTAAAATGTTAAAAGCTAGGATGATGGGTACATGAGTGTTCATCAGATATTTTTCTATGTTTTTTCATACTGTGGTTAACACATTTCATAAGGAAAATTATGAGAATACTCTATGTAATTTTATAAAGATAAATTCTGAAAATATGAAATAGAATAAAACAAAGAAAGAATGATATCATCTGACAATGAGATGCACAAAACTTTGAAGGTCAAAAGTGCATTTTTTTCCCCAAGGAACAACTTTTTGTCATTCCATTAGAGAGTTCATGTCAAGCAGAATATTAACCTGCTTCTTAGCAGCCTGGAATCTCTGTTCCTTCTTTCCTCCCCAGGCAGAACCTGCGGTTGACCTCCTATTCCCCCCAGGCACATTTCTAGACGTTGCTAAGTGAGAGCTGCTTACATGTGCATCCTGTCTCGACGCTTCCTGACTCCTCATTGTTACACATTTTATTTTGGAGTTACACGTCAGAGGGAGTAACGAGGGGTAATGTAGAATGCATTTAGTTTGGACTTCAGCTTGGTTTTAGCAATGTTCTTAAAATAATATACACTGTTAATTTTTCTCAACAGAAAGAAGACCTTGCTGTGCAAGTTGGACATGTTGATTAGGAAGCAGGAGAGAAAAAGAGAGCAGTGCCAAGAAAAACATGCTATTTTAACATCAAGCAACACAAAGGAGACGTGGGGTTATTTCCAGCCCAAAGTTGAGGCTACATTTAGAGCAGAACTCTAAGAGGCCAGATGCTTGACTCAATCTTTTTTTAAAAAAAATGAGGCGAAATTCATATACTATAAAATTAACTATCTTCAAGTGAACAATTCAATGACGTTTAGTATTGAATTCACAATATTATTCAACTACAACCTCTGTCAGTCCCCAAACATTGTCATAACCTGCTCCCATTAAGTAGACCCTCCCCATTTTCTTCTCCCCCACTCCTGACAAATATCCGTCTGCATCCTGTAATTGCAAATGACCTATTCTAGATACTTTGTGTGAATGGAATAATGTATGTTCCCACTCCAGCCAGGCTTCTTTGACTTAGTGCAATATTTTGGTGGGACATCCATGTTGTAGCATGTATTAGTACTCCATTCCATTTGGTGACCCCTTCATATTCCATTGTGTGTAAATACTACAATTTGTATATGTATACTTTGAAACTTGATCTTTTTTCTTAAACACGCAAGCAAAGAACAAACAAGAACACCTGGACATGGATGTGTCTTCAATGACAGCCTTAATATTAGTGGATTTCTGCAATGAGTGTGCCACAACTACAGCCAACTGATTTAAGTGATTTTCCTTCGCCCCATACACACTGTCAAATGCTCAGTCTTTTTTCAGAGACTTTCTCACAGGTACCAGTGATCTCTCCTGCCATCTTCTCATGGATGACACTCTATCCAAAACACTCAGGATTAGGCCATGGAGGAGTTTCCTATCTATCTAGGTTTTCATTTCCTCCAGTTGTATTGCAGAGTATGCTGGCATTAAGCTACCACAGAATACAAATATCAGCAATAACTGAAATGTTTCTCCCACTTTCATGCTCTTAAAAATTTACTTTCTTTTTCCTCTTGTAGCTTTAAATTTGTACTCTTACCAACACAAGAAAAGAAATATTGATTTTTTTTACCTTTATATATTTGTAGTTTATTTCACATTTAATTCATAAGTTGGCGTTGGAAATGATCCAGGAAATATTATTTTCAGGAAAACAACTTGCCTCTCTCCTGTGAATTTCACGAGTTTTTACCTTCAAATAATATGGAGAAATTTGGTGTTAATAATGAAAAAAGGCTTTTATTACACAGTTTGCAGTTTTATGAATGAACACTACAAACCTCTAAAGGTAAGACTGTGGTCATTTTCAGGCATATTTGACAGTGGAAACATATATTTTAAGGAAACATGTAATGGAACTAATGTTCAACAGAAATACTGTTGAAGAGCTTTCTAAAATCCTCTGCCACTGCAAGGATCAGTAAATATCAAATTACAATCTTGTCATAAGATAAAATTGGAAGCAATAAAGTGTGAATCATATTTTTTGAAATGTCAAAAATTTAGGACTATTACCACTCTAAATATTTATCTCCTTCCTGTTTGTGAAAGAAAAGTGTAAGATATTGACAACAAAGCAAAATGTGGTGGCTTTGGCCACCATAGGAGCCCAAAGGGTTACAGGAGTAGTAAAATTAAAAAATATAAGCTATGAAAAGTAAATTACTGACTCTTTCTGGCAGCAAACATCATGATGTTCAAAATTAAATAAATTCCCTTTCTCCCTTTCATTTTGCCAGGAATTAATCACATACACACACAAACATAGACACACACACACACACACACACACATGCACACACAATCTGGTGATGATACCAAAATTATCCAAATATACTGTTTTTCACTGTCCCTGAACCACAGCTATAATTTCCCCATCATCTTTCCCAATGATTAATGGAGATCATTATCTCCCAACTTATAGTTTTCATAAATCAATATTTATTCAGCACCAAGAGGCAAGGCATGAGGTTTACTGCTTTGGAAATACTGATTTAACAAAGACGTCCATTCCTGCCCTCTGTAAATTTGCAATTTAGAAGAGGGCATAGGAGATACTGAAGATTTGATTAAGAATTTTCAGTGCAGTTTGGTACTAACTAAGGGTGAGTATGTATAATTTGCCGCAAACACACACTTGCAAACTATCATTAAATACAGCCCCACTCCTCTCAGGGTTTCCAGGTAGCATGCTGATAAAGAAAGCAAGACTCACCTTCTCCATTTCCAGTAAGAGTTAATAAATATAGCCAATTTAGAACACAGAAAGTGCTCATTAAGAAACAAGAGGACATTTTCCCTATTGCATTTATAAATGGAAATAGCACAGGAATTTTAACTGTATCAACTAGTAGCATTAGAATTTCTGAAAAACCAAAGTTAAGAATTCAGGTAAATAATTGAACAAAGAAAGCCAGTGTCACCATCAAGCCTGTGTCCACAGGAGGAGCTCAAGAAGGAACTGCCATATTTTTCTTAACTCCTGCATGTCCCTTTAGGCTGGGGAAACCTGGGGCCAGTGAGTGCCTGGGAGCTGAGCCGGCAGCAATGACTGGGAAGGTTAAGGGGACACCATAGGATGGTGATTCCTTGGCCACTGGTGCTCATAGAGAGGTAAAAGACCAAAAAGTACATTTTGTTTGGGAGCTGGGGAAGTGAAATAATTGCAAGCAAGCCATTCTATTAATTACCCTGCATTTTTCAAATTGTTAAATATGAATTTGAATAATTTCAGCATAGTACATTGTTTGCTTATAACAGCTTTTTGGAATCCAGTGCTGAGCATCAGACCAAGGTAGTATTTTTTTTTTTCCTAAGAGAACTGAGAATTAAAGACATTGCACAATAGTCCCAGGCGACCTCAGTAGCAACTCGCATGGCTGGCTCTGCTTCCTGACCAGTGAAGCCTTGCACACACCGTGATACTCTGGACCCCAATAAGTCTTCTCCTGGTTCCTCAAACCCATGGAACACCTCACTCCACACTCCATCTCTGGTCTAAACTCCTCCTGTGTAGGACAAAACCCTTCTTAGTATCCTACATGCCTGCTAACTGCCTTCTCCAAGGTATTTCAGGCTTTGTTCACTCTCAAAACTTTGCAGAAATCTGTAATTCTCGGGTACCAGCAATTATCAGCAAAGCCTATTCTCATAATGAATACTTTTTGAGAACCTACAATGTGCCAGATAGTGGAGGTATAACAACAGGCAAAATAGAGAAAGACTCACATTCTTGTGGCGTGTAAAGAGACAGTAGTGGTGGGTAAATGGTAATAAGCTGAATGAACACCTTCACCTGTCAGGTTAGTCCCTTCTGTGGAAAAGAGAGAGATGGCGGACGGATGGGCTAAGCTTGGCAGGGGGAGGATTCTATGTTAAACTGGGTGGTTGAAGAAAGTCCGCAAGGTAGGGGTTCCTAGAATACAGGCTGACAGTTGAGAGGGAGTGAGACAGGCTGATTTCTATGGGGAGGAATCTAATGATATGGAACAAAGGGCATAAATAAATCAGCCCTGCTAATCTCCCACCAGATGGTGGTGAGGGTGGGAGGGAGGGAGGTGATTCTTGCCAGGAATACAGAACTGCTACTTCTCGAGACATTTTAAACAACGGGCTTTCTTGCCACCATTACCCATCTTTACAGCTCTTTGGATATGACCATCTCAGGGTCACTCCTTTAACCTCAGAGAGGCTTCCTAACCTCTTCTCTCCTCCTTGCCCCAGCCTTCCTTACCTCTCTCTCTGTTTCCCACCAGTGTGTTCACCATCCCTAGGATTCTCTAGCATCTCTCAATGAGCCCCACTCTCAGCAGTAGTGAACCACTGCAGGGCCTCCTGCACCCACAGTCCCGGCTCCCCCACATACTCTGCATGGTCTTCAGTGCCCCCATGGGAGAATGACTTTGGCAATGCCTCTCCTCCTCTTTATTTTTTTTTTTTTTAATTATTTGGGATTCATTGAGAGTACAAAGAATTAGGTTGCACTGATTGCATTTGTTAGATAAAATCCCTCTTAAAATTGTGTCCCACCCCCAAGAAGTGTGCCATACACTGTGACACTCGTCCCACTCTCTCCTCCTCTCTCCCCACTCCCTCCTTCCCCATCCCCCACCTTGTATTAGATCATCTACTGCCTTCACATTAGAATAGAGTACATTGGATTCTTGCTTCTCCATTCTTGTGATGTTTTATTCAAAGAATATGTTCAAACTCAATCTAGGTTAGTACAAAAGATGTAAAGTCTCCATCTTCTTTAATGGCTGAATAGTATTCCATGGTACACATATACCACAACTTGTTAGTCCATTCCTGGGTTGATGGGCATTTAGGTTGTTTCCACATTTTGGCAGTTGTAAATTGTCTAGACTGTAAACAGTCTAGGGCAAATGTCCTTATGATAAAATGATTTTTTTTTCTTCTGGGTAGATGCCTAGTAATGGGATTGCAAATGGAAGGTCTAGTTTGAGTTCTTTGAAGAGTTTCCATACTTTCTTCCAAAAAGATTGTGTCAGTTTGCAGTCCTACCACCAGTGTAAAAGTGTTCCCTTCTCTCCACATCCATGCCAGCATCTGGAGCTTTGAGACTTCATGATGTGGGCCATTCTCACTGGGTATAGGTGGGGGATATCTCAGGGTGATTTTGATTTACATTTCTCTGATGATCAGGGATGATGAGCATTTTCAGATGTTAGCCATTTGTCTGTCTTCATTAGAGATGGTTCTGTTCATATCTCTTGCCCAGTGGTAGATGGGATTGTTTATTCTTTTTATTGTTGATTAATTTGAGTTCTCTGTAGATTCTAGTTATCAATCCTTTGTCAGATGGATACCCTGAAGATATCCTTTCCCATTCTGAAGGTTGTCTTTTTGCTTTCCTTATTGTGTCCTTACCTGTGCAGAAGGTTTTCAGCTTAATTAAGTTCCATTTGTTAATTTTTGTTGTTGTGATGGCCGCTGAAGTCTTTGTCATAAAATCTTTCCCCAGTCTAACATTGTCAAGAATTTTCCTCACACTTTCTTCTAAGATTTTTACCATTTTGTGTCTTAGATTTAAGTGTTTTATCCATTTTGAGTCAATTTTTGTATGGGTTGAAAGGTGTGGGTCAAATTTAAGACTTTTACATGTGGTTATCCAATTCTCCCAGCACCATTTGTTGAATACAGATTCTTTTCCCCACTGTATGCTTTTGTTTGGTTTATGAAAGATGAAGTAGAGACTGGTTTCATCTCTTGGTTTTGTATTCTGTTCTATATGTCTATGTTTCTATTTTTGTGCCAATATTATGCTGTTTCAATTACTGTGGACTTGTAATATAGCCTGACGTCTGGCAGGGTGATGCCTCCGACTTGTTTTTACTACTAAGAATAACCTTAGCAATATAGGTTTTTTTCTGGACGTCTCCTCCCTCTTAAAGTCCTGTAGCCTCCCACCATTACTCAGGAGGGGGCAATGACCCTTCACTGGGACATTCAAAGTCCACCATGATCTCAGCAATGTCCCAGCCCTGGTCTCTCAATCTTCCCACCTCTTACTTTATACTATACTTTATACTATAATTAACAGCAATCATTGTGAAGTCCTTTCTGGAAATTTCCCTGACACTATTTTCTCAGTCTACATTATATACCCTTATAACATCCTTTTATAATTCCTTGTGCTCCCAATCTAACTTACCTATTTATTTACATTATACATGTCTTTACTGTGTTTCTTAAAAGTATCTATCTGCTACCAAAAACTAAAGAAACACATTTAAACACATGAACATGAAACAACAACAAAAAGATAACCTTTTGCCCCCAGGCTTTTAGAACCATTTCTGATACATTCTAAATCTAAGGACGGAATGAATGAATGATGAAGGTTGCCAAAGGGAAAGCGAACATCTTTATAATGGAGGAGAAGAAATGTCAAGAAAAGATTTGGGCCAAAGGCTGGTCTTATGAAAGAAGTTAATACAATACCCTAAATAGATTTATCGATCAAAATGATTCAGATGATGTACACAAAATAGTGAAAGTGATCATCATAGTTTTTAATAACTAGAACTTCTTTAAAATGCTAAATAATGGCCTGCCCTTGACAGTATTTACTTATTTATCCATTATTTTTATTCCAAGTACATTTGAGGATCTCCTGCTGTGAGTCAACAGCTTCCTAGGCATTGGAAACAAAATGTGAGCACGAAAGTACATGGTTCTTGCTACATGGAGTTTGATGTCCTTTGAGTGTAGCAAACACAGCATGAAGAAATACACTAAGATTTTGACTGTGAAGAAAAGCAACATGGCCTTTTGAAAGCAAATAAGCAAAAGAATTGAACCTAGTTCAGGGATTCCAGAAAGGCTCTGGTGGGCAGTGATAATGGGGCCAAGAGCCAGAAAATGTTTCAAGTAAATTGAATTGGGATTGGATTCCAAGAAGAAAACCAATGTAAGCAAAGAAGGAAGAACATATGGGAACACAATGGAGGAGAGTAAAAAGAAGTAGAATATTTGCTATGTCAAGCCAGTTATTGGCTTGAGGGTAAGGAAAATGCTATCCAACTGTTACTGGTTCACGGAGCACTCATTATATGTCAGATATTGTGCACTGTTTTCACATTTTATTTCACTTTTCAACCACAGAAAAATGATGAGGAAATATATTTATTTTTCCTATTTTATGTACAGTGCAACTATATTAGTAAAATATTAAGAAATATGCCTATGGCCTCATGTGTCCTACCTGCTATAAAAGGTGAAAAGAGGAGGCTAGATACAGGGAACTTACAGTCCACGGATTCTGAATATAGTTTCAGTTTCACATTCTTGCCAGAGAGAGCGTCCTGGTGCTCAGGAGTAAGACACGACTGCATTTTACAATGATTTCAGTGATACCAACAGAGATACTGCCAGCATCTTGCTCTTCTGCCCACAATTCTCCTTTTCTGAAAGAGCTGATGCCTCTCAGCTACCACGGTAATGGAGGCAGGCATTTCCGAGGCTGTGAGAAGACAGGAGCCGGTGCTGGTGTTAACCTCAGCTGTGTCCCCTCATATGAAAGTCAGCTGTGAACACTGCAGCTAGATAACTCTGTCCAGATTTCATGAACTTGCTTTGGGGAAAGTGGGTCTGGAGATAACCTTCCATTTGCCTTGAAGAGAATAATGTATTTTTTCTGTCGTGTGTGTAGTATCCTAACACACTAAAGAAATGGGATCCGCTATACTCTCCAGAGAAGTTTCTAGATTCATTACAGGGGTGGTTGCTAAAAGACTCTTCCCTAGTATGTTAGTAACAGAATGGAAAGAAGGGAGGCCTTACTGGGGGCTTCTAAAACGTCTAGAGGTGGTCAGGCCCCTATGTTGAGAAATGCAGTGACTTGCCCATGCCTCAGCCCTTAGGAGCTCCTACCCCGGGAGGCGCTGACAGCCAGCAGCGATGCCCTTGCCAAGCAGAAGCACCATGAGGAGTTTAAGACACCCTGTCAGCAGCCTAGTTCTCCTCACTGTGCAAAAGCCTTTCTTTGCATGGATGCCTCATTTCCCCAGAATCTGGCAAGCATTTCTCTTGCTGATCTCACCTATTTTTCACCAGGCGCTTTCTTTACTGAAGCAGCAGTTATATTAAATACTTGCGTTTTTACATTAGCATTTCATTTTGAAATATTTATATGAGGAAATGATCAATGTTACGCAACCTCAATCATTCTGCAATGAGGACTAAGAAAACATTTATGGCTTTTAAAGATGAGAGAAAATTATTTAAATGATTAAATCATTTCAAATACTGTTGTTGGTTGAAATATTTAAGTGTGTGTTTTCTCAACTTGGATAAATAAATAGAGTCAGGTAAGATACAAATCAAAGAGTGAAATAAGAAATAATTACCGGGTGGCATTTTGGTTCAGAAATGGGGGAGCAATTTCTCCTTTCAATTGCCAGAGGGAAAGAAAAAAATTGTTGCTATTAAGGTTACATGATTTCAAATTCTACATCCCCTGGGGACTACTCCAAGTTTAGGAGGGCATATTTTTTGCACTGAGTACTCAAAATTTAGCAATAGGAGCACATTTCTACCCGAGATTCATTGTGAGTCAGTTTCACTGCTTGGGGAGCAGATGCTACTTGGGAACAGAAAGGATGGTTGATTGACAAATTACATCAAGTAAGTATTCTAAGACAAAAAAAAAAAGAACAAAATACCTCAAAACAATCCCCATGCATGTCTCTGAGGACCAATGTTAACATATTGGCATGTAGCAGTGTTTTCTGTTTATTTTTAAATAATTTCTATTTCATTTTCTTCTACTTATGGTCCAAAGTCTCTATTAAAAAATCAGTTCCTTGTGTGTGTGTTACAGTTAGTAAACTTAAAGTAAATGGCACATTTTAAACAATTACTCCCTTATGTAAACAGACCCAAAATTAGCAAAAACCTTTCTGCCTACACTGACTAAATATCTAGTGGGAGTTTGGGTCTGTATACCATCACTTACATTCATCTCCAACTCACTAAAGATATATGCTAACACCCCTTTTCTCTCTCTCACTCCCCCTCTCCTTCTCCCTCTCCCTCTCTTTCTCTTTGGCTCTCTCTCTCTCTCTCACACACACACACAGAGGAAAGTGACTTCAGGTTTCAGTGTGCAATGTTTGGGAAATGATTATTATCCTTGGTCTTGAGCCAAACAAACAAAATAGGCCCCCTTCTCTGAAGGCACTGCTCTGCTGCTGTGTGCTCTGCTATAATTGTAATCTCAGCCCAGTTTCTGTGGACCCTGACACAGCCTTCTACTTCAAGAAAAGAGACACAGTTGTCCTTTCCCCCCTAAACTTCAGCAATTTCAGCACTGGCTTTATTCCCACTCCTCGCCTGTCTGGGCTTTCCAAGATTTTGCAGTCCTCAGAACCCATTTCGGAAAACCCCTTCAGGGGATATCTCGACAGGAAGTCTGGCCTGAGAATCACAATGTTGCCATAAAACTCAAGGTTTATTGCTCTTATTTCTATAAGAAGCTCTTATATGCTTATCTCGTATCATATCAGGTGGGAAATGCTTGAAGCATTTTTGGCAGAGTCATGGCCACAGCTTTCAATGGCATCCTCAAGGAAGTGTTGGCCGCAGTCAAATCACTTTGGTCCTGCGTCTGCCCACCCAGAGACCACTATCCAACAATTTGGATTCATCTAGAGAAGACTGAGAGAGAAAACAAAGAATAAATAAAAAGTATCTAGAGGAGTGTTTTTACTTTGTTTTCTTTCAGTGAGATTTTGATGTTATTTTTGCTTCATGGAATCCAACAAACAGAGCCCTGGCTTCCCTGTGCACAGAGAGGGACATGCTCATGCTCACACACAACATGCTCCTCTCTGGCTCTCTCAGCTTTCCATTTCTGCATCCATTCTACAGGATGGATGTTGACTTTGCATATTTCCCTGAGCTCTTGAACCCGGGTATTTGATACTTGTGCCTGCCAGCACTGATGCTTACAAGTTGTGTGTTATTCATTTAAAAATGTAGTACTGGCCAGCCATGGTGGCTCATGCTTGTCATCTTAACACTCTTGGAGGCTGACATGGGTAGATTGCTTGAGCTCAGGAGTTTGAGACCAGGCTGAGCAAGAGTGAAGACTAGTCTCTACTAAAATGTAAATTAAAATAAAATAATAATGCTACGACGCCTGCCTAAGGTGGCAGGTTTGAATCCCCAGCCTGGGCCCGCCAAACAACAATGATGGCTGCAACCAAAAAATGGCCAGGCATTGTGGCGGGCACCTGTAGTCCCAGCTACTTGGGAGGCTGAGGCAGGAGACTCGCTTGAGCCCAGGAGTTGGAGGTTGCTGTAAGTGTGATGCCATGGCACTCTACCCAGGGGGATAGCTTGAGACTCCGTCTCAAAAAAAAAAAAAAAAAGATTTAAATTCAAAAGAGAAAAATAAGTTCTTCCTATCTTGGTCTGATAGGAGCAGCCCAATAGGTGAGGAGAAGTTCTTCTAAGGTCACAGCCTCTTAGACCTTCACTTTAGGCAGTAGTGTTATGTGTGTAATTCATAAATCTCTGTAATCAAGAACAAGGCTAATTCAGTCATAAATCTATTATCTGTACCATCCTTCACATAAATAATTACCTCATTTAGGAATATTTTAACATAATAAAAGTAATTTCTGTTCCATGGTATACATGTTTTTTAAAAAGTAATTTATACAAAAATACCCCACATTAATCTTTAGGACACTTTACAATTTTACAAAGTACTTTTCAGTTGTAGGCAGAGCAAGTATTATCATCCCTGCTTTACAGAGAAGGAGTCTAAGGCTCAGAATTACAAAGTGAGTGGTAAAAGACTACATACTAAATACCAGATTCTTGCTGCCGAATTCCTTGTGAAGTGTGCTCTTTGCTATATTACTCTGCTGGCCGTGTCTGGTAGGTATAAGTTAGAGAGGAGCTATTTCATCAACCCTATAGTTCTTTTCCTTACTTCCTTACTTCTTAAGTAAAGACAATCTTTACCTGTACTTAATCATGTTTAAATTTAACTTTTTAACTTCAGTTTAAACAAACGACAGTAAATCTTTTTAAACCTGCAGCTAAGTCTAGCTGGAAAAAACTCCTCTATGATATTTAAGACATATGCCTGGGGGCTGTGAAGTTAGCAAATTATTTTTATCTTTTTCTTGATCTGAAAATTAATCTTAACTTTTTCAGTAATGTGCACCTTTCTTTGGACTGATCCTAAACATGCCTGTAGTAGTGATTATTTTGCTGAGTTTTATGAGTATGCTTATGAGTTTGGGTCTTATTCTTATTTAACCATAATTATCTGAAACTTAAATTTTGGAAGGTTTTCCCTACATTTTTTAAGTCAGCCAGGTTATAATGGTAGCTCTGAAACTTACATATGCACTTTTTACTATTTGCTAAATATTTCTCCAACAAATATAAGATTTTCATGAGCTGGGCGTGGTGGCTCATACTTTTGAAAGGCTGAGGCATGTAGATTGCTTGAGCTCAGGAGTTCAAGACCAGCCTGAGCAAGAGATCCCATCTCTACTAAAAATAGAAAAAATAGGTGGGTGTTGTGGCTGGTGCCTTGTAGTCCTTAGCTACTTAGGAGGCTAAGGCAAGAAGATCACTTAAGCCTAAGAGTGTGAGGTTGCTATAAGCTATGATACCAGGGCACTCTACCCAGGGCAACAGAGTGAGACTCAGTTTAAAAAAAAAAAAAAAAAAAAAAAGATGGCTCAGTGCCTGTGGCTCAAGTGGCTAAGGCGCCAGCCACATACACCTGAGCTGGCAGGTTCGAATCCAGTCCAGGCCTGCCAAACAACGACAGCTGCAACCAAAAAATAGCCAGGCCTTGTGGCAGGTTCCCGGCAGGTTCCTGTAATTCCAGCTACTTGGGAAGTGGAGGCAGGAGAATCGCTTGAGCCCAGGAGTTGGAGGTTGCTGTGAGCTGTGATGCCACAGTAGCTGTGATGCTACCCAGGGTGACAGCTTGAGGCTCTGTCTCAAAAAAAAAAGGGGGGGGGCAGTGCCTGTGGCTCACTGGGTAGGGTGCCAGCCCCATATGCCAAGTGTGGCGGGTTCAAACCCAGCCCCAGCCAAACTGCAACAAAAAAATAGCCGGGCATTGTGGCGGGCACCTGTAGTCCCAGCTACTTGGGAAGCTGAGGCAAGAGAATTGCCTAAGCCCAGGAGTTGGAGGTTGCTGTGAGATGTGTGACACCACAGTACTCTACTGAGGGCAATAAAGTGAGACTCTGTCTCTACAAAAATATATATATACATATATATAATTCTTTTAAAGATGGGGTCTCACTCTGTCACCTAGCTGGAGTGCAGTGGGATTATCATAGCTCATTGCAACCTTGAACTCCTGGACTCAACTGATCCTCCTGTCTCAGCCTCCTGAGTAGCGTGGGCCTACAGGCATATACCACCATACCCAACTAATTTTTCTTATTTTTTGTAGAGACCGGGGTTTCACTATGTTGATCAGGCTGACCTAAAACTCCTGACCTCAAGCAATCTTCCCAGCAATGGATTAGCAAGCTGTGATATATGTATACTATGGAATACTATTCAGCCATCAAAAAGATGGAGACTTTACATCTTTTACATTAACCTGGATGGAGTTGAAACACATTCTTCTTAATAAAGTATCACAAGAATGGAAAAGCAAGTATCCAGTGTACTCAATACTAATATGAAGCCAGTAGATGATTGAATACAGCCACACAAGAGAAAATCTCAGTTCAAGTTGGGGTAAGGAGGAATGAGGGAGGGGGGAAAGCTGTGGTATATGTATACCATGGAATACTATTCAGCTATTAAAAAAAGGTGGAGACTTCACATCTTTTGTATTAACCTGGATTGAGATGGAAAACAGTCTTCATAGTAAAACATCACAAGAATGGAGAAGCAAGAATCCAATGTACTCAGTTCTAATATAAAGGCAGTAGGGAATCTAATACAAGGTCGGGGGTAGTGGAATCAGGGAGCGGGGAGAGGAGAGAGGGAGATGGGGGTTCACTGTGTATGACACACTTCATGGGGGTAGGACACAATTATAAGATGGAGTTTACCTAGCAAATGCAATCAGTATAACCTAATTCTTTGTACCCACAGTGAATCCCAAACAAAAAAAAAAAAAATGCATTCTTTCTAAATTACTGGTGGTGTGTGCCAGGTGAATAAAGGTATTATGTTACATAGTCTCGTTGCACCATGCTGTGCCTTTCCTGTCATAAAAATTTCTTGCTTTTTATGTATGCCACATGGTCATCATTTTTGGAATACATGTTTTAGGGGGAAAATGTTATCCTTGATCTTCTGTCCTTCCTCATGGCATTCTCTTGGTTTCTGTTTCATTTACAACACTCACCTTACTCTAGAGCAGTGGTTCTCAACCTTCCTAATGCCGTGGCCCTTTAATACAGTTCATGTGGGTCGTGACCCACAGGTTGAGAACCACTGCTCTAGAGTATACTGATATTATTTGTGGACTTGTTTTTGTCTACCACCTAAAGCTCAAAATCTACTGTAGTAGTTCTTAACTTATTTGGGGTTCCTTATTAACCTTTTTTTTTCTTCCACACCAGGTCTCATTCTGTTGCCCAGGCTAGCATGCAGTAGCACAATTATAGTTCACTGCAGCCTCAAACTCCTGGGTTCAAGCTATCCTCCTGCCTTTAACTCCCGAGTAGCTGGGACCACAGGCATGAGCTACTGTGCCAGGCTGATTTTTTAATTTTTTATAGAAATGGGATCTCATTGCATTGCTTAGTCTGGGCTCAAACTCCTGGCCTCAAGCAATCCTTCTGCTTCAGCCTCTGTGCTAGGTTTATAGGCATGAGCCACCACACCTGACCCTTTGGTAACGTTTCTGAGACTATGATGAAAGCTATAAAGTATTCTCTGAGAAAAAATGTACATATGTACAAACAAAAGTTCAAGAGCAGGGGTCCTCAAACTACGGCCCACGGGCCACATGTGGCCCACTGAGGACATTTATCCGGCCCACCAGGTGTTTTTGCCGCCATTGCCTGTCCTGCTTAGCAGCCGACTTGTCCCAGGGCCCACACTCCAGCCCTCCAACGGTCTGAGGGACAGTGAACTGGCCCCCTGTTTAAAACGTTTGAGGACTCCTGTAAGAGGTACATGAAGGACTCTTCTTGTAGATTGGGTGTTCCTTCAGAGCAATACCTGAGTTTAACTGACCTCTGTGTCTATGGCAGAGCCTACTGCATGTACAGGAGATACTCAGTAAATAGTTTTCTGAATTGATGAATTGGAATGCAAAATGGAAATGATTCAGTTTCTTATTACAGAATTTCTAAACACAGTTTTTTTCTTTGTTTCCATAGGCTTTCATCTGAGTGGCACAGTAACTGAACTGGCCACTGCTTCTGAACCAGCAGTGACTTATAAAGTTGCAATCAGTTTTGATCGATGCAAAATCACCTCAGTGACATGTGGCTGTGGAAACAAGGATATTTTCTACTGTGCTCATGTGGTAGCACTCTCACTCTACAGAATCCGTAAACCAGACCAAGTCAAATTGCGTCTTCCTATTTCAGAAACCCTTTTCCAGATGAATAGAGACCAGCTACAAAAGTTTATTCAGTATTTAATCACAGCACACCACACTGAAGTTCTTCCCACTGCACAGAAACTGGCAGATGAGATTCTGTCCTCCAACTCCGAAATCAACCAAGTGAACGGTAATGGTACATTTTTGTTGCAAAAATAGTCTTTTTCACCACCACTGTCACCAAAGCAACCCTTTTACCTTTACTTTGTTAGAGGTTGAGACATTTCTATAGTTGTATTCAAACTCTTTTAACTCTTAGTTTCTTAAAGTAATCCAACTGTCTGTCTTAAAGATTTTAATGAAAAAGGACAGAGAATGTTAGAGATATATATTGGTCTTGTTTAGGGACTTTCTTTGTTGATACAGTTCCTATCCTTAGGAGTCTGAAATATTCGACAGTGAGAGAAAGCATGAAATAATTTGTGTCACTTGGTGAATTAAGATGGATATGAGAATTTACTTGACATTTCAGGATCCTGCATAGCATCAGAGTTATCCTAAGCATCTATTAGCATTGTGCTCATGAGCTATAAAGTAGAAGTCCATGGGTGGAGAAAGAGCTTATGTTCATTCATTCAGCAGCTATTTATTGAGAACTACCATGTATGAGGAATAGTGCTGATTGTTGGAAGAATAATACATAGTTCCTGCCTTTAAGTAGCTTATAATCTGATACAACAGACAGGTCTAAAATAACTGAAATATATGCTTATGGGTTGTTTTTTTTTGAAGGGGGGTGTCTTTGTTTTTTTAATGACAGAGTCTCACTCTGTCACCCAGACTAGAGTACAGAGAAGTGATCATAGCTCACTGCAGCCTCAAACTCCAAGGCTCAGTCATTCCTCCTGTCCTAGCCTCTCAAGTACTTGGGACTATTTACAGTGCCTGGCTAGTTTTTTTTTCTTTTTAGAGACAGTGTCTCACTATGTTACCCAGGTTGGTCCTGAACTCATTGCCTCAAATGATCCTCCCACTTCAGCCTATTAAGTCTCTGGGACTATAGGCGTGAGCCACTGAACTCGGAATTTATTTCCACTGTTCCCATTCCTTACAGGTGCCCCTGACCCCACAGCTGGGGCCAGCATTGATGATGAGAACTGTTGGCATTTGGATGAAGAACAGGTGAAAGAACAAGTGAAGCTTTTTCTCTCCCAGGGAGGTTACTATGGATCTGGAAAGCAACTCAACTCCATGTTTGCCAAGGTAAGATTTAAAAAAAAGTTCTTCTTTTGTCAACCTTTTTAGCTTCATGCATTGTATGTACCTAGATCACCTGACCTAGCTTAAATACTTGAAATGTAGTGGGAGTGGCTGATCAGAGCAGATCTGAACAGGTTGCATCCAGGGAGCCCTACTACTTCACGCTAGTGAGCCTTTTCCTTCTGCACCACTCTCTAAATGAGTTAGCATTACTGGAATGTTTTAACAAGGAAACTACCTCCTTTCTGCTTTTAACCCAGTTGCTGCCCATTCAAGTCCTGAAGAGTAGAGTTTCAACATTGTCCTTAAAGAGATTTAGTATTTTAAAACTGGTGGCTTTCACAGAGGCTTTGTTTTTCATAACACCTTTAGTAAGACATAATTCACATACTGTACAATTCACCTATTTAAAGTGTGCAGTTCAATGGTTTTTTCTTTCTTAATAGATACATGTAGTCATCACCACACTCAACTTTAGAACATCATTATCACCTCAAAAAAAAAAAAATGCCATACTCTTACCTCTCACCTTCCTGTCCTCCACATCTCCCTCCACCAGCCCTAAACAACCACTTATCTACTTTGTGTCCCTATAGATTTCCATATTATGGCATTTTATTCATATAGTATGTAGTATTTTGTGACTGACTTCTTTCACTTAGCGTAACATTTTCAAGATCCATCCATGTTGTAGTGCTGAATAACAGTGATGTAGTATGGGTACCCACATTTTGTTCATTCATTCATCTATTAGTAAACAGGTTGTTTCCACTTTCTGGCTATCATGAATCATAAGCATTCTATACAAATTTAAGGCAGACATATATCTTCATTTCTCTCTTGTAGTATAATTAATGATCATAGGGTAACTCTTTAATCATTTAAGGAACTGCCAGATGCTTACCCAAGGTAGCTGTATCATTTTACCTTCCCACCAACAGTATATGAGGTTCCAATTTCTTTACATCCTGGTCAGTGCATATTGTTATCTTTTCGATTCTGCCCATCCTAGTGGGTATGGTTGTACTAAGACAGAACCAGAGGCCTTGTGTCTGGCTCTTTTGGATATATTGTGCTCAGATACTTCATTTTCACCTCCCTCGCCTCCATTTCCTTCTCCTACTTTTTCCATGATGTGCAATCACCAAACTCTTGCCCTTTATGTGTCAGGTTCGAGAGATGCTGCGAATGAGGGATTCCAATGGAGCCAGGATGCTGACACTTATAACTGAGCAGTTTATGGCTGACCCACGACTCACACTCTGGAGGCAGCAAGGGACGAGCATGACAGACAAGTGCAGACAGCTCTGGGATGAGCTAGGTAAGTCCCCATCTCTTGGAGAAGTGCTTTGTCCTCCTAGCTTGCCCAATGGCAAAAGTGTTAATGAATACTTGCTATTGATCACTATATGGACCTTGCTAAGTCCAGCTAGTGGAAACTTCACTTCACAGAGGCCACCCAGAGTAACTCTGAGCTCAGTTTTGTTGTTTCCAAAGCATTATGTTATAATATTGACATAAAGCATTTCATTTCATATCTTACCACAGAGAACCCTTAACTGAGAGAAAACCTCTTCACTTCTAGTTGCATGTCACTAGCCTAGCTGTCCAAATACTTACCAGCCTCACTTTTGTGGTTTTCCATGGGTCTACCCTTTTGTACCCGTCACTCCTAGCCAGACTTCTTAGACATAAGATAGTTTCTAAGACTTAGACTTTGGCCTTCTATTCTTCTTTGAGAACTTCTGTTTGTTTTTATTATGGGTTAATATAAGGGTACATATGATTAGGTTACATTATTTGCATTTGTAAGGTAAAGTCCAAAGTCTGAGTTGTAGTTCATTCCTTCACCCAGGAAGTGTGGTATATAATATACCCTTACATTGTACCCAATAGGTGGGAACTAATAGATACCCTCTCCCCTTCCCTCCTTCTTGAATTGAATTGTGTTTTTCTCTTGTATTGGTCTACGTTTTTCAGATTAGTGTTGAGTACATGCTTTTCCATTCTTGAGATACTTAGAGGAATGTTCTCTAAATCCATCTAAGTAAATACAAAAGATGTAAAATCTCCATCTTTTTATGGTTGAGTAATATTCCATGGTGTGTATATACACCACAGTTTATTAGTCCATTCATGATGGGCACTTGGGTTGTTTCCACATCTTTGCAATTGTGAATTGAGCTGCTGTAAACATTAGCAGGTAAAATGATTTTTTTTTCTTCTGGGTAGATACCTAGTAATGGGATTATGGGGTCAAATGGGAAGTCTATTTTTAGTACTTTGAGGATTCTACATACTTCTTTCCAAAGAGGCTGTACTAGTTTGAGGTCTCACCAACAGTTCATTAGTTTAACCTTTTGTGCACACCCATGTCAGCATCTGCAGCTTTGGGACCCTGTGATGTGGGCTATTCTCATAGGTGTTAGGTAATAGCTCAAGGTAGTTTTGATTTGCATTTCTCCTGTGATTAGGGATGATGAGCATTTTCTCATGTGTTTGCCATTCTTCTGTCTTCTTGAAAAAGGTCCTGTTCATGTCACTTGCCCATTGATTGATGGAATTGCTTGCTCTTCTCTTGTTGCTTTGCTTGAGTTCTTTGTATATGCTGGTCACTAGCTCTTTTTCTGATCTGTTTTCTGATTTTGTAACATGTGAATATCCTCTCCCATTCTGAAGGCTATCTCCTTTGTTGATTGTGTTCTTAGCTGTGGAGAAGCTTTTTAACTTGATCAGGTTCCATTTATTTATTTTTGTTGTTGCTGCAGTTGCCAATAGGGTCTTCATGAATTCTTGCCCAAGGCTGATATCGTTAAGAGTTTTTCCCATAGTTTTTATTGTTTCATGTCTTAGATTTAAATCTTTTATTCAGTGTGAGTTAATTTTTCTAAGTAGAGAGAGGTACGGGTCCAGTTTCAGTCTTTTACATGTGTCTATCCAGTTCTCCCAGCATCATTTATTAAATAGAGATTCTTTTCCCCATTGTAAGCTTTTGTTTGTTTTGTTGAAGATCAGATGGTGATAAGAGGCTGGTTTCATTTCTAAGTTCTCAATTCTGTTCTATAGATCTATGCCTCTATTTTTATGCCAATACTATGCTGTTTTGATCACTGTAGACTTGTAGTATAACCTAAAGTCTGATAATGTAATGACTCCAAATTTGTTTTTATTTCACAGAATTGTGTTGGGCATTTGGGGTCTTTTCTGGTTTCATATGAATTGAAAAACTATTTTTTCAAGTTCTTCGAAGTATGACAGTGGTGTTTTAATAGGAACTGCATTAAATCTCTAGATCACTCTGGGTAGTATAGACATGAATAATATTGATTCTGCCCAGCCATGAGCACAGTATGTTCTTCCATTTGTTAATATCTTCTGCTATTTCTTTCTTTTTTTTTTTTTTTGAGACAGAGCCTCAAGCTGTTGCCCTGGGTAGAGTGCTATGGCATCACAGCTCACAGCAACCTCCAACTCCTGGGCTCAAGCGATTTTCCTGCCTCCACCTCCCAAGTAGCTGGGACTACAGGCGCCCGCCACAACACCTGGCTATTTTTGGTTGCAGCCGTCATTGTTGTTTTATGGGCTTATGCTGGATTCAAACCCACAGCTCAGGTGTATGTGGCTGGCACTTTAGCCGCTTGAGCCACAGGCACTGAGCCTGCTATTTCTTTTCTCATAGTTTTCTGGTTTTCTTTGCAGAGGCCCATAACCTCCCTCGTTAAGTATACTCCAAGTGGCTCAGCGCCTGTAGCTCAACTGGCTAAGGCGCCAACCACATACACCTAAGGTAGTGGGTTAGAATCCCCAGCCCGGACCCGCCAAACAACGATGGCTGCAACCAAAAAATAGCCGGGCGTTGTGGCGGGCGCCTGTGGTCGCAGCTACTTGGGTGGCGGTGGCAATAGACTCGGTTTGGCCCAGGAGTTGGTGGTTGCTTTGAGCTGCAATGCCATGGCACTCTACCCCGGGGGACAGCTTGAGGCTCTGTCTCAAAAAAAAAAAAAAAAAAAGAAATAATCACTATGAGGAACAAATTCCAGTAAATAATGGGATACATGGTACAGTGACCTTCTTGAGGTGTAAAGTAATCACAAGCCCAAATAAAGAAGGTTGCCTTGGAAAAGTCATATTCTCTGACACAAAGGGAGGCAATTATTCTTGAGCACAGAAGACTTGAGAAATGGGGGAGCCATGTATAAGTAGCAATGAGAAACATGTTTAGGAGCCAATAAACAATGACTAAATGACAGAATAGCCTCATACTCTACGAAGGCTTAGCATAGGAGAAGAAATGGCTTTGGAGAAAAGTGGGACAAATCAGCAAGAGAGTGACACACAAGGATAGAGATACAAGCATGGGCTTCATTTTTGCCTTCTTATAATACTGAGTAGCCTTCCTTATTTTAGCATTATCTAGCAGCAGCTTGTTTTTTTTTTTTTTTTGAGACAGTCTTACTTGTGTCACCCTTGGTAGTGCACCATGGCATCATAGCTCACAGCAACCTCAAACTTTTTGGGCTAAAGTGATTCACTTGCCTCAGCTTCCCAAGTAGCTGGGACTAAGATGCCCACCACAACGCCTGGCTACATATATATATATATATATATATTTTTTTTTTTTTTTTTTTTTGCAGTTTTTGGCCGGGGTCAGTTTTGAACCCACCACCTCTGGCATATGGGGCTGGTGCCCTACTCCTTTGAGCTACAGGCGCAGCCCTGATGCCTGCCTATTTTTATAGATGAGGTCTCACTCTGGGTGAGGCTGGTCTCAAACAGGTGAGCTCAGGCAATCCACCTGCCTTGGTCTCCCAAGTGCTAGGATTACAGGTGTAAGCTACTGCACCAGGCCTAGCAGCAGCTTTTTAAGTAAGAATGAAGCCCAGTGTCTCAAGAGTCTTTCGACTCTGAAAATTCTAGGGAACCTTTCCCTTTTCCAAACTGGCAACCACAGTGGGTATTTTGGCCTTTGTGTCTCTCCTCTGGCAGCAGGTTACATATGCATTTATCCACAAGCATCAACAGCTTTCATCAAAGAGTCATTCCAGAGCTGAAGAACCTGCTACTCTGGGCCAGCTGGAAGATTACAAGGGCTGCAAGACACAGAGGGAAAGGTACTAGTCTCTACTGAACCCTGTAACTGTCCCAAAGGTGTTCCTTAGGAAAGCAAAAGCAGATGGTCCCATTTCCTCTCCCACAGAACTTATATTGTCCCACCCAGAGTCTTACTTGGTGGCACTCTTGTTCACAAACATTCCCATCCCCTTTCTTCTTTTCTGTAGCTCAAAGAATAAAGATTGATATTTGAGGCAGATAGTGTTCAATTTCCCATCAGCAAACTGTTTCGGTTAAAAATAGTCTTTAATTAGAAAGGATTTATCTTCCCTTAACACAAATACACACATTAAAAATAAAAATACATATACATATATATGATGTATATATATATAAATATTCACACAAACTAGAAACCACAGAGGATAGTTGCACGGCCTGGGTTAGGGGCTGAGAAGCTGGGCATCTGGAGCAACTGGAGGACTGCTTCTCATCTGTTGCTTAGGTGTCCTACAGTCATCTCTCTTGCCATGATGGGTAGACTGGGAGGGGAAAGGGGACAGCTCCGGTCTGATGGCAGAGTTACTGGCAAACTGTAGCAACGAGGCCCTTCTCTAGACAGTTTCTTAGGATCACCAGAGATGACAGGAGATGCTGTAGTAGGTAGAACTGGAGTGGTCGGGGTAGAGTGGCTGAAAGGCTGCACTCCATGCTGGAGAAAAAAGATGACACCAATACTGGTTCCAGTGCCTAAAGGACCATGGCTAAAGGAGATGGTACCTGGGGAACTCAGAGGGGGGTTGCAAATTGGAGTGGTATGGATCCAGGTAAGGTTCAAAGCTGGCCAATCTGTGAGGTGACAAGGCTGCTCTGGTTTCAAAACTACATGTCCGAGCTGTGATTGGTTCACCTTTTCCAAGGAAGATACAGGAGAGGAAGCAGCTGAATCACTGTGGTGGCTTGGAAAATGCTAGGGAGGGGAGAAATTAGAAAAGAAAAAATGGACAAAGCTTTCAAATTAGCTCCACCAGATTACTTAAACTTTGGCTTTCTTTGGGAACTGAGTTCCCAACATAAAACAACATACCTTGTTTTATACAACAGATACGTTCATGATTAAGTAAAAATTTTTAGTAATGAAATTATACTTTAGGAATAGCGCCTATGGCTCAGTGAGAAGGGTGCCAGCCCCATATACCGAGGGTGGCGGGTTCAAACCGGGTCCTGGCCAAACTGCAACAACAAAAAGAATAGCTGGGCGTTGTGGTGGGCACCTGTAGTCCCAGCTACTCAGGAGGCTAAGGCAACAGAATCGCCTAAGCCCAAGAGCTGGAGTTTGCTGTGAGCTGTGACGCCACAGCACTCTACTTAGTGACAAAGTCAGACTCTGTCTCTTAAAAAAAAAATTATACTTTAATTTATTCAATAAATAGTTGAGGACCTACTATGTACCCCACACTATATTAGGCATTGGCTATCCAGAGATAAAGAAACAACCCCATAGGTTTTATTTATAAAATACTTATTTAAAAAAAAAATACTTATTTTTAGGCTTGGCACCTGTAGCACAGTGGTTAGGACACTGGCCCCATATACCAGGGCTGGTGGATTCCAACCCAGCCCAGGCCTGCTGAACAATAATGACAACTACAATAACAAAAAAAAAATGGCCAGGCGTTGGGGTGGGCCCTGCTCCTGCAGACTACTTGCCTGCTCCCAAGTAGCAGGCATCCCAGCTACTTGGGAGGCTGAGGCAAGAGAATCACTTAAGCCCAAGAGTTTGAGGTTGCTGCGAGCTGTGATGCCATGGTACTCTACTAAGGGTGACATAGTGAGACTCTGTCTCAAAAAAATAAATAATTTTTAGAATATCTTTGAAAATATCTTTCTTTTTTTTTTTTTGAGACAGAGCCTCAAGCTGTCCCCCTGGGTAGAGTGCCATGGCATTACAGCTCACAGCAACCTCCA
>CAUYTI010145508.1:0-35295 GCA_963575145.1 Galago senegalensis | reverse complement strand
TAAAGTTGCCCAGATGAAATTTTTGGCAGGGAAGAGAAGTGGAAGACAAGCTTTCTGCAGGTGGGTATCTGTGCCCCAAAAGGGTAAGGGCCTTGGCCGCATGTGCCAGGTGCTCTCTCCAACTCCTCTATCAGGTTGCTCATTATTTTATTTAAGATTTTAAAAATATCATAAACTTAAATATTTCCTAGACCAGCAATGTTCAATAAAATGTGATGCTAGCCACATATGCAATTTAAATATTTTGTTAGGTGATTTAAAAAGAAAAGTAAAACCAGACAGATGAAATGAATTTAATAATATATTTTATTTAACCTAATAAGTCCTCAAATCCATTATATCCAGATACTCATGTAGTCAAATATATTTAAAATATCCATTTCAAAATATGATCAATATAAAAAATTATTAATAGGCAACTTTGCACTCTTTTTTTTCATACGACGCTTTCAAATACAGGCGTGTATTTTACACTAACACCTCAGTTTGGATGAACCACGTTTCGAGTGCTCAGTGGGTGCATGTGGCTGGTGACTACCAAAGTGGGCAGCACAGAAGTAGGTCAGCAAGCCACAGAGGTCTTGTTAGCATTCAGTATTGGCATTTTCCTTCCCTTCATTTTTTTCTTTCCAGACTCAGTTGAAGGAAGATAGTTGCTAAAAATAGTATGGTAACTCATTAAAAACCCAAAGTAGTCAAATTAGAAATCTTGTAGTTCAATAACATTTGTATACATCCATCCTCCCAATAAATAAGGGATGTTACAAATGAGAGGTATTATGTAGCTAAATTGACATTCCCATGTGGGTCAATACTAATTAACATGCTGAAGTTAAGAGATATGTTAAACAATAAGTAATTGATTGAAAAGTATATTTAATCAGCTGTGTGTTTAATCTACCACACACATGAAATTGATTTTTTCTTCTTTTTGCTAAAATAACCTGGCAGTTTATTATTCAGCCTCTGTCTTTGGATCAGAATCTATTTTCAAATGGCATATTTCCAAGTATTACTACCATTATTCAAATATTCTTCTGAACATTTTAAGTGGCAAATGTTAATGCATAAATTATACAGATTGAATGTAGCACAAACATATGTATTTATGTCATCTAATTTATTATTTTATCAGAGCATGAATTCAGTTTGTCTTTGCTATCACTTGTGACCCTCAGCCAATTTATCATTTTTTGAAATTTCAGATTAATATGGGAGTACATATGATTAGGTCACAAAGTTTGCTTTTGTAGGGTGAACGTCCAAGTTGTAGGTGGGTCCTTCACCTGGAGAGTGTGCAGTACTCCCCACTCCCATCGGGTGGGAATACATTCAGCTCCTTCCCTCCACTAAATGATTAGAACATCTGTGATGTCAAAATAAATTCACTGCATGGAATTTTATTTTTCATTTTAAGCTTATTTTTCCTATGGACATTAATTTTTAAAAATAATCCCATGAATCCTTTGTAGAAAACGTCTCTACTCACAGATTTAGAATTATAGTATATACGATATATGAAGCTCTGACAATTCAGTTCACTACCCATCCTAGAAAAAGTGGTGCATTCCTCATTGTTGAATATCACTGTAGTCACCAGATGGCCAAGGGGAGTACTACAAAGGTGATGGTGGTGATTACTCAGCAATGGGCTATGTAAGATGAGTTCGCAAACTTAGTGGTCTGATCCTGTATGATGACAGTTCTGATAGCCATTCCAGAAAAAAGCTCCGAAATTGCTGTAAAGGGTGGACTAAGGTGTCAGTGCTCACATAGCTTCCCCAGGGAAGTGCCTTGGCTTGTAGTAGTGACATGCAGTACTCAGCGATGAGGCAGGTGGCATTTTTTCTAGGATAAGTTCAGGAACTTATTTGTCAGAGCCCATAGGACTTGGGAAAAGTACTATGATGCAAGTCAAGAATTATCAGATAAACACTATGAAAATGTGAAGTAAACATTATTTCCTTTCTGTAATACCAAATTAATAATCTTTAGGAATTCAATATTTATAAGAATTGATGAAGATCTATGTCCAATTTCACAGTGATAATACTAACTATACCATCCTAAACTCTGCTTTGAATTCAAAAGGCTATGAGCCTTGACTGACTCATTTCAATTGCTTATATTTGTTTTTTAATGATTTCTGCTGAGACAATGTGAGTAGGTTGTTAGGCTTTCTCTTCATTATAAAATCTAAAATTTAACTTGTATCTTGTTTTAATAATACATACTTATATAATGACTACTCACATGACTTTCATAGTTAATCAACTCAAACATTGGTTGAAATTTAATTTCCAGATCAGCATTCAAAATGTTTTTGTAATGCACCAGTTATGTAAGCACTAGAAAATACAGACCTACCTTTCACAAATATATTCTTAAAGATTTACTGGCAGTGTTGGAGATGAAATGAATTCTCGCAATTCTCCTGTTGAAGTTCTAATTACCCATGGGACACTAATTGGAGATAAGGCCTTTAAAGAAGTAGTAAGTTAAATGAAGTCATCAGGCTAGGGCCCTAATCCAATACATCTGGAGTCCTTATATGAGGAGAAAGAAGCATCAGGAATGTGCAGGCACAGATAAAAGGTCGTGGAAGGTCACCACCACAAAGCAGACATACACAGGCCAAAGAGATAGGAGTCGGGGGAAAGTGCATCTGTGGACCTCTAGCCTCCAGAACTGGGAGAAAATACATGTCTTCTGTTTAAGTCATCCAGACTCACTACTTTGTTATGGCAACCCCCCCAGCTAACTAATGCAGGCTGAAAATCCCTCCAATCCAAGAGAACAGCCTTGTTTGCATAGACCAGCATAGATCTTTCTTCATCAATCGTCTCTGTGCACTAAACATTTTGTTAGTGTTATGCTATCATTTACACACAGTGAAATGCACCCATTTGACATACACAGTTTGATGAATTTTTGTGTCTCTATGCAATTATTTGATCATCGCCATAATCAAATTACAGGATGGCTTGTTTTGCATACTTTATAGCATATTCTATCTGCTGCACTGCCAGTCCCAGCCTCAGACAGCAACTGATGTGCTATTTGTTTTCTTCCTCTTGAGATTCACCATGTTATTGCATTTTTTTCTTTCATTGCTGGTTAGCATTCTGCAGTACGGACTTACCACCTTGTGTTAATCCATTCCTCAGCTGATGTCCGTTTGAGCTGCTTTTCCTTCAGATTCTTATGATTAGTATTGCTAAGAATATTTGTACAGTTTTTTGTTGGAAATCTGTTTTCAATTCCGTCGGGTAAATTGCTGACTCACATGTATCATTTTGCATTCCTCTGAAAAAGAGAGATATTTATAATTGCTCCACTTTCTCACCAGCAGTTGGTGGAGCCCTTCCAGTGGGAATAAAGTGATATCTCATTGTTGTTTCTCTTTCCATTTTTCTGATGACTGATAATGTCGGACATCTTTCCATGAGTCTACTTCATTCAGTAACTGTGTGTTCTAGTCACTTACCCATATTTGTGGAGTTTGTTTTCTTTTATGAGTTTTACAAATTCTATACATTTTATTGGTAAAAAGCCCTTTCTTATGGGTTTTACAGAAATATTTTGTCAGTCTGGTTTGCTTTATTGTTTTCTTAACTATACTTTTTTTTGGGGGGGGGATACAGAATCTCACTATGTCACACTTGGTGGGGTGCTGTGGCATCACAGCTCACAGCAACCTCAAACTCTTGGGCTTAAGCAATTCTCTTGCAACAGCCTCCCTAGTAGCTGGGACTATAGACGCCCACTACAATGCCTGGCTATTTTTTTGTTATAGTTGTCATTGTTGTTTAGCAGGCCTGGGCTGGGTTCAAACCCACTAGCCTTGGTGGACGGTACCCTAACCACTGAGCCACGGGGGTGGACCATTAACTTTATCTTTTCACGAGCAAATATTTTTAACAATGATGTTCATTTTTATCTTTTTCTTCACTAAGACTTCATGCTTGTTATGTCCAGTTTTGAAAACCTTGCCTAAGGGAACATCACAAATATTTGTCCCCAAAGTTTTCTTTTAGAAGTTTAAAAACTGTTGCTTATTTCAAATTAATTTTGTGTAAGATGTAAGGCAAGGCCCGGAAATAATATTTTTCCATGAAGATACAGAGTTGTTTTAGCATGAAAAGGTTCATTATATAAGTATATAAGTTTTGCATAAATTTTATTATATTTATTCCTAATATTAATTTTTGATGCTCTTCTAAACATAACTAGTTTTAAAATGTTATCTTACGTAGCTATATCAACTGTTCGTATATAGAAGTAAAAGTACTTTTTCTACCAATCTAGTGTCCTATAAACCTTGCTAAGTTCACTTATTCATTTGGGAGATTTTTTTTTCTGTCGACACCTAAAAGCTTTCTACATATATAATAATTTCTGTAAATCAGAAGAGTCTGCACAATTTTACTTCTTTTTATTTCCAATATACATTGATTTTATTTTTCTTTGCTGGCTTCATGAAAGTCAAGCATTAAATATAAGAATAATATATTCCCAATAACATAATTAAATATAAGAATAAATATAAACATCTGTGCATGTTTTTTCTCCTAGTTGGAAAGCACTGGGACTTTCACCACTGAATATGTTATTATCTGAAGGCATTTCACACATGCCTTTAACTAGATTGAGGATATTTTCAATCTCTTAGATTTCATCATGCAAGAGAGTTGAAATTTTGTAAATGTCTTGTATGCCCATATTGAAATGTGGTTTGTTTTTATGACTTATTTATGGTGGCTATTATTGATTGATAGTTAAGTGTTAAATTGACCTTGAATTCCTAAGATAAAAGAGACTTGTTCATTGTGTATGATCCTTTTTACATATTGCTGGATTTGATTGGCTAATATTTTGTTAGCATTTTCCGCATCTCTCTATAGGACATACCGTTTTATCTAGTTCCCTTTTTTAGTGATGTTATTGTCTGCCTTTGATATTACATTGGTTAGGAAGTGTTTTCTCCTCCTTTATTTCCTAAAATAGTTTGTGCAGCAGAATTGTTAGAAATTTAATATTTAATTAATAAACTTGATTGTGTTTGTTATTTCTTCTGTAATCAGTTTTGGTGATTTTTACCTTTCAAGTAAATTTTGCATGTCATCCAAAGTTGCAAATTCACTGGAATCACCTTGTTCATAATATTCCCTTTCATCTTTTAGTATTTGTAGACTCTCTAGTGATTCCCTTCCTTCCCTATTGATAGTGATAATGTGTGTTTCTCTATTTGATTTTGTTGTTGTTCGTTTGGCTAGGATTTTTATCCATTTGACTGTTCTTTTTCAAGTTGCCACCTCTGGGTTTTATTGATTTTTCTGTATTATTTTATTTTATTTTTCTGTTTCCTGATATATGCACTTCTTTATTTCCTTCCTTTTACTTTTCCATTAAATTATTCTTATTTTTCTAGTTTCTTAGGATGAAAGCTAGAAGTAGGAGAAGGAGAAACAGAGAAAAGATGGGATAATTAATAAACAAATGCCAGCATGTTAGTCTTAAGCCAAACCTATCAGTATTCTTAAAATGTAATTTAATCAAATGTCAAATTAAAAGGCAGAGATTTTTCAAACTGAATTAAAAGAATAAAGGTCCAATTATATACTCTTTAAAACATATTTCCCTTAGACATAAAAACACAAGATGACTAAAAGAAAAAGTTGAAAAATGGGTAAACACAAAACATACAATGTTGATTTTATCAAATTAACATCAAAGTAGAATTTAAAACAGGGACTATACCTAGATATACAAAAGGACATTTCATAAGACCAAAGGGTAAATTTGTCAATAACACATAAATATTTCAAATTACGCAGTACAGTAATAATAGAACTTCGTGGTTCATAAGTGGAATTGACAAAATAAAAATAGAAATAGCCAAATCTGCAATCATACGAAAGGGTTTTTCAATATTTCTCTCAGAAGTTGATAGAACAAGTAGACAAGATAAGCAAGTGATACTAGCAACCAAATCGACCCGACTTATTTTAAGAATACTACAGACATCGGCTATAGAAAGTATCATTTTTTCAAAAGTATAGAAATACTCATGAGAGAAGTGATGTGTTAGACAAAAAAAAGAAAGAAAGAAAGAAAGAAAGAAAGAAAGAAAGAAAGAAAGAAAGAAAGAAAACCAGAAAACCAAATACGTATTTTAATATATTATTTTCATGGTTTTAATGTTGGTGATGATAATAAAGTAGCAAGTCAAAATCCATCAGATACAAGTAAATCTGTGCTTACGAGAAATTTATAGCTTCCAATGTCAATGTTTAAAAAGTACAAGGTTTAAAAGTAAAATAAATCATGTGAATTATAGCTGCAGAAGCTATTAAAAAGAGTTACATTAAAACGCAGGCAAATGGAAAAGAAGAAAATATAAAAATAAGAGCAGTACTCATTTAAAAACTCTGACAAACAACAAAGTAAGTCACCAAAGTTAGAAGTCTGGCTTATGTTTTGTTGAAATAAACAACATACCAACTTTTATCACTTGTTATGAAATTCAGGAATTGATGTCCTTTGCCCTGTAGCTTTTCTTTCTCACCCACTGATATTCTCTTCAACATCCTCCCTGGACTTCCCAAAATATAAATGGCAACGGATCAATGAAAATGGCATTGTTTAGATTGCAACACTCCTTGAGGCATAATCAGCACTCAGTTTCTAATTCACATAGAATGACAGGCTCTGGGAAGAAAGGAGACCTACCACAATGCAGTGATGAAGGCAGAAGCCATGGGAGAGATATGAAAAAGGGCAGAGTGTGAAATTGGCAGAGAAACACACACACACGTTGAAATCAGATAGTGAATTGTTTTAGACTATGTGTTATTTATCATGTTCCAGCAGACCTCCTTCGGGCCCTTCTCAACTCCTCAGACTTAACTCCAACCATGCCTGCTCTCTGATGCTTCGTGAAGGGAGGGAAGCCCATGAACTTGCCAAGTGGGTTCTTGGCTTCGCGTAGGAAGGAAGCTGAGACGAGCCAACTAACCAACTAGCAACAGAAAGTTTATTTGGACAAACAGACCTTACTCCATAGACAGAACAGGGGTCCTTTCCCGAGCAAGAACAGGCACCCATTTGGAGCAATGTGGCAGTTTCAAATGTTTGTCCCCGCCACCATGTGCTCAGCATCATCTTGGGGCTGGGCCATGAAGGGTAATCATAAGTTGCTGTCAGAAAAAGACAAGCACTAACATTTTTTAAGGAATCTGGCTTAATAATTCGTAGATCCTCGGGTGGTCCTGGGTGGTGATTTGCTGGTGTCTTTCTTGTTAGGGGTGGTTAGGGTCTGGTATTGGTAATAATGGCTCCACTTAGGCTCTGTCAACCTTCCTCTTACGTCCACTAAACTCAGACCCACATGCACTTACATTCACTTTCTCAAAGAAGCCAAGCTCTTTAATTTAATACATGTTGTTCTTCCTAAATGGAATTCATTCCTTGCCATTGCTGTTAGGAGGTTTTGTTCCTAACTTAAGCTCAACTTAAATGACATTTCTCCCACATATTTTATCTGACCATCCACTCTAAACCGGTGCCCATCAATATTACCTTTTACATTACCTTTTTTCACTTAGAGAATTTATCACATTTTGAGATCATATATTTGTTAATTTAACTTGAGTTTTCTTTTTTTTTTAAACTTAGTAGATTAAACTACCAGTGTCATTGTATATTTGGGTGTATCTCTCATCCATAGTACAATCTACATTCCTTGAACATTTAATGATATACTGTGTTTTACTGATTGTTTTAGAATTCATAGATTAAAAATAATTTTATTTTAAGGAAAACATTTAATCATAAGCTTACTATCTAGGCATCACTACATCTTAAAACATTGTTAAAGAGAAAAAAATCAGAGATAATTCAAATATCATCAGTAGATAAATGTATAAAATAATTGTGGCAGATACATATCTAATATAATAAAATTAAAATTTGATGCATAATTGTGTTGTCCCCATGTATATAAATATGAATACCTCCAAAATCAAATTCTTTTCTTATATCTTTACTAGTACTGAGCAATAATTTCAAAATTTTGCCAATCTAATTGATATGTCTAAAATGGTACCTAATTTTTCAATTTGTGCTATCTTAATTCTAGTGAAGTTGAGAAGCTCCTCATAAACCCTCTTTTATGAATTGTACCTTTACATACTTAATACATTTTTTTAGTGTTATTGACTTGGAGCATCCATTATGTCTTCTGATTATTAATCTTTAATCGATTTTATTTAGCAGACGTTTTTCCCTCTTAATGTGTATGCATTATACTGTTAAGGTTTTCCGTGAGATAGAGAATTAGAACCTCTTTTGTGTATTCTCAGTCCTTTGGTAACAGCCTTTCCCTGAGTCTTTGGTTTTCTTTCTCTTTCATTAATGTCTTCTCTTAGCTTTGGCCTTGAATCTCAGCAGCTCTATTGAAGGCTTTCTGCTGCGAGCGTATTTTAGTTTTCTGTAACATCAGATTTGCTGTTTTCTGTTTTTACTCCCCAATTTAATGTTGATTACTGTGCTGTTAGTTTTGTTCACTATCTTTTGTAATTTCATTATTCTTCCTTTCTACCTTTTCATCTTGTGTTGTCTTTTCAGAGACTCAGTTTATTCATCTAACTTTTTACGGCATATTTTTCTCTTTCTTGGTCTCTCTGATTTCTTGAAATATGTTGGAATTTTTCTGAAAAATGATTCTACATATTTTAGTTCATAGTTTTCAGAACAAAAGATTTCTTTCAATTATTCTTAATGAGGTACCTTTGTCTTAGTCCACAGTATGTTTTCTTGGTGATAAATGTTGCCTAGAAAAAATATGACACACACACAAATATATAAACATATATACAAATATATACATATATATAATATATTCAACCCCTCATACATACGTATATATGTACACATATATACATATGTGTGTGTGTGTCTATATATATCATCTCTGCTTCAATGATCTGGTCACTTCAATGACCTAGTGATAAACTGGCCATCTGTGGTTCTGCTGTCTTTCACACAGTTAACCAGACTCCTTGTCAACTCTTTGAGTATTTCTGGGCCTCAGGTAGACATAGCACACTTTTTTGTTAACAGCATGTTTTCATGGAATATATTTTTTCTTTTTATTCATTTTTCATTTATTTACTTTTATTGTTTCAGATTAATTGAGGGTACAAAGAATTAGGTTACATTGTTTGCATTTGTTAGGTAAAGTACCTCTTACAATTGTATCCTGCCCCAAGAGGTGTGTCACCTTAACATTATGTCCATTAAGTAGGAGCACACCCATCCCCTCTGTCCTCCCCTAACTAGAACAGAACTCAAATTAATTGACAACTCCCGAAAAAAAAATCCCATATCTGGCTCGGCGCCTATAGCTCAACCGGCTAAGGCGCCAGCCACATACACCTAAGGTGGCGGGTTCGAATCCCCAGCCCGGAAACAACAATGATGGCTGCAACCAAGAAATAGCCGGGCGTTGTGGCGGGCGCCTGTGGTCCCAGCTACTTGGGAGGCAGAGGCAAGAGACTCGCTTGAGCCCAGGAGTTGGAGGTTGCTGTGAGCTATAATGCCGCGGCACTCTACCCAGGGGGACAGCTTGAGGCTCTGTCTCCAAAAAAAAAAAAAATCCCATATCTACCACTGGGCAAGAGACATGAACAGAACCTTCTCTGTGAAGACAGAGGGATGATTAACAAACATTTGAAAAAAAATGCTCATGGAATATATTTTCATTCCTTTGGGATGGGTTCTTCCTTTTATTATTTTCATGACTCATCTCTGAACCTCTGGCCAGAGGAAATACAAACAAAATTGCCATTTGCTTTCTGTTATACGTATATTGACCATTTGCTCCTGTTTTATTGATTCTGATTTCTTCATGTGATATCCACCCCACTGTTTCCTAATTAGGCTTGATGATATAGGTGTGTGAGATGGTGGAGGGTGAGACAATAGGACCATGACTACAGAGGCAAAAGTAATCAAAGGGAACAGAGAGGATCCACTCAGTTTTCTGCGGGCCATAAACACTTGGACTCTGAATCAAGGGACAGAATAAAAATTTCTTCCCATTTTTTTCTTTGCTTTACAATTTTTAAAAAAATTAAATAAATCTTATATATTTTTTAAATTCTGTGTATTTTCATAATCACATTTTATGTGACTTATAATTACCATATAGTAGAGTCTCCCTTTATTACCCTTGGTAGAGTGCTGTGGCATCACACAGCTCACAGCAACCTCTAACTCCTGGGCTTAGGTGATTCTCTTGCCTCAGCCTCGTGAGTAGCTGGAACTACAGGTGCCCGCCACAATGCCCGGCTATTTTTTTGTTGCAGTTTGGCTGGGGCCAGGTTTGAACCTGCCACCCTTGGTATATGGGGCCTGCACCCTACCCCCTGAGCCACAGGCGCTGCCCATTACTATCAAATATTTTCAAATTGTAGTAGTCTCGATGGTATTTTCCCTTTGTATGGGCTAGCTGGAACTGTAGAGGGGCCGAGGCTGCAACTGGAGTTGCCATCCCATGTGTCTAACTTGCAGCATTTTTAGCCTAAATCTTGAGAACAATCCTGTGTTGCTGATAGTCTTCAAATACGTGATACCCAAGGCAAAAGTGAAGGAAATCAAATTGATATAATTTTGCCATTTTCCGTCATTCCATCACTATTTTTACTGAAATTAAACTAGTGAAAAACATATTCCGTTTTTTCTCATCCACTAAAAATTTACCTCTTTGTTTATACCTATCTTCTTTCATGCCTCTGGATAAATAATAACAATAATATCTGTACACTGACACACATTTTCTGTCTACACTGCATCTATCTCTTATTAATTTTATTCTTTTGTTGTTTTTACATTTATTTAAATGAATGTAAAGACTTTTTTTTATGTTATTTTTTGGCTTACACAACAGAAATACATCTCACAGTTCTAGAGGCTACATGTCCAAGATCAAGGCATTGGCTGGTCTGACTTCCCCCTCCGCCTCTCCCTGGCTTCCAGGTGGTCACCTTCCTGCCAGCTTCTCACATGGCCTTTCCCACGTGTCCCTGGTGTCTCATCATGTGTCCAGACTTTTTTGGTTGAAGTATTTTTTCCAGCAGTGTGGAGCTATAATTCATTCATAAGAAATACATAAACTTAAGCTTTATCCCTTTATAATCTGATGTTTCCACATATTGTATATATTGTGAAATGAACACCGCAGTCAACCTAATTGGTATTTTCTTTCTTTCTTTCTTTTACTATTTATTTTTGATGTGGTGAGAACACTGGATTTCTACCCTCTCAGAAAATTTCAAGTATATGATACCGTTTTTTTTTTTTTTTGCAGTTTTTGGTTGGGGCTGGGTTTGAACCCACCACCTCCGGCATATGGGGCCGGCACCCTACTCCTCTGAGCCATGACACCATATTATTAACTGTAGTCACCATGCTGTACTTTAGATCCCCAGAACTCATTTGTCTTTCTATTCTTTGACCCAGATCTCTCTATTTCCCCCACCCCTCCCCTGGCCACCACCCTCTATTCTCTGCTTCTAGTTTGAGTATTTTAGGGTCCCACATAGAACTGAGTTCATGTGGTATTTGTGTTTCTGTGTCACTTCAATTTATAGTTTTTATGTTTATTGTATTTAATGTATATTTCATGGTGACATAAGACATATATGTATTTATTTTGAATTTAGTAGCCATGATAAATTCTGTTCTCACTTCTAACAGGTTTTCAGTTGATTTCCTCCAGTTTCTGGATAGATACGTTTATCTAAGATAAAATTTATCCTAGACAGTTAAGTCTACTTTGAAAAACTGATGGCTTTTGGCTTCTTCTTTACGATAGTCATAATTCCTATCTATTTTCCTTATTTTCTCACATTGACTCTAATTATAAAATGATGCCAAGTAATACGCATATTGGTTTTGGTGATATGTTTATCTTTATTCTGAATTTAATGAAATGCCTGTTTTGCTATATCAAAACTTTATATGTGTATTAGATTTGATTGTCTCTGACTGTTGGTGGTGCTGTAACAAAATGTCACGGACTGGGTAACTGATAAACAATAGACATTTGTTTCTTGGGCAGCGCCTGTGGCTCAAAGGAGTAGGGCACCGGCCCCATATGCTGAGGTGGTGGGTTCAAAGCCAGCCCCGGCCAAAAACTACAAAAAAAAAAAAAAAAAGAGAGAGAGAGAGAGAGAGAAAACTGTGTTTCTCATGGTGCTGGAAGTTAGGAAGTCCCAGACAGCAGGTTTGGCGTCTGGTGGGCTCTGCTTTCTCCTCCTCCGAGACGGTGCCTTGTTGCTGCATTACACAGAAGGTAGGGGTGCTGCACCCCCATGTTGCAGAAGAGACTGAAGGAGCCAACAGTGATCAAAGTCCTGCCCTCTAAACATTTTGTAACAGTGTTAATCCATTCCATTCACAAAGACAGGGCCCTCATGGACTAAACCTCCCCAAAGTCCAAAACACAAAGCTGTTCCATTGGAGCGTAAGTTTCTACCACAGGAAGTTCAGGGACACACTCAGACTAGAAGTTGAAATCAACTAGGAATTAATGTATTATAGATTTTTTTTTATTATTTGATTACTGCTTATTTCTTAGTATGTGTTTAGATTTTTTAAATTATCAAAATGGAATTTGGAGGTTTTGAAAGTCTATTTTTGGCGTGTGTTGATCTATCTTTTTGGAGGTTATCTAAATGCCGTGCTTATTTCAAAGCCACATAATTATTTCTTTCAAATAATACTAATTATTTAACTTAATATTAATAGCATATTTTAGCTTAAAAGTGTTTTACAAAGCTTCAGCAATTTATTCTTATTAGATGGAAAAATAAATGGTTTCTATGGCTAGAGAATCCATTCGAACAGGTTCTAGTTCTATTGACTGTATTAACTCCAACCTAGCTTATTATATTGACGTCCTAGGACTGCAGTAACAAGGTCACACAAACAGAGTGGCTTAAACATAGACATTCACTCTCTGACAATTTTGGAGGCAGAAGTCTGAGATCAGGGTGTCGGCAAGGCTATGCTCCTTCAGAAGCTGTGGGAGGTTTTTTTTCCCCAGACTTTTCTCCTGCTTCTTTGTCCATACTTCCCCGTTTTTATAAGGACATCAGTAATTTTAGAGTAGAGCTCAATTTAATGACCTTGATTTGACTTAGTTACCTCTATAAGGCCTTATCTCCAAATAAGAGTGACCTTCTAAGGTACTGGCCTCTATCCTTTTTCTTGGAGGGGTAAGGGAGACAGAATTAAACTCTGAATATTTGTTTTCCATTTTACAAACTATATAATTTTTTTTGTAATAGATGACATGTTATTTTAAAAATATAAACCACTAAAGTGAATAATGTACCAGTTAACAAGAAACATCTTTGGTCTTTGAAATGGTTTTAGTGAAGTACCATGAAGTTCATTCCCCTCCCTTCCGAAAGTTTTTGCCATATGAAGTAGTGTCATCTTGGGAAGTGGTTTTATTGAAAAACTTAATTGCTTTATACCTGAACTGATACTCAAACATCAACTGATAAAAGCTATTCCTAGCCTAATAATTTGTTATTTACACAAGCTTATCATGATTTCAGAAGTAACTCTTTTGTACATATTAAACGTTGCCCTTTCACATATTTTGATAGTGGTTAGGATGACGGTCCAAATGAAAGGAACTTTTGCTAGGTATATACATTTTCTCCTTACTTTTTTCCTTGTTATTTACATAGCTGATAAAGCTGGACCTGTATCTTACATTTTACTATCCCTATTTCAAAGGTACTACATTTGATCCATAGTGAGAGTGGTGCTAATGTTTATCAAATGAATACATAAGAGAAATGAATGAATTGAGAGGGCTAAGAAAGAAGTGATATATCTTCTCTGATTATCTATGCTTTAATTTCAATGGTGACTATTATTTATTAATAGGACAAATAATGTTAATTCATGCTTTTCTTTGAAAACATGAATGTTCAATCAATCATTCCTTTCTTATTTTGCAACCATTATGATAGAATGGCTGGCAGTATTCTGTGTGTTGAAAACCTAGTAATGGATATGATGAAGTAAGTTCCTGCTATCACACGGCCAACATTTCTGGTGGGAAGAGTGAGATAATGAATACTGAAATACACAAGCAACTTGTAACTACAGTATGCACTATAAAATATTTCAAATGAATAACAGGGAAGAGAGAAATAAGTTCAAAGATGCAGGCTAGATAGCTTCAGATAGGCTCCCTGCATGGTAACTTTGAGCTGAAACTTGAAAGATCAGTGCAAGGTCCTGCAATGTTCATGTGAAAAACAAATCAGTGAAGTCAATGCCTTTCAATAAACATATACTCAGTTCCCTCCCTGCTCTGCTCCAGGGGAGGCACTGCCCGTCTTAGCCTCCTTTCCCTTCAGTCCTGCACCCACATAGAAAGCTCTACATATTACTTTTGGGAAGTCATTCATGTTTTAGTTTTACTTGGTAATTGAATGTTGATAGCTTGATACCATAAATATTTTTGTTGTGTTTGCTCATAGCAATATCCTTCTCAGAGTAAAGGGCAGAAATTGGTAGCAACTGTGCTACTTGTAATTTTACAGAATGATTAAAATCAACCAAAAGATAAAAATAGAGGAAGAAAATGTTTAAAATCAGCAGAAACATGGGGAAACAGACAAGGTTGGGGTCAGCCAAAACCATGAGAAGGAAGAAGAAGCACCAACCCAACCTGTGGGTTTGCCTAGGGCCTGGGATGTGCTGCTTCTCTCTGTGTGGTCAAGGCTCCCACATAGGCAAGGAAAGGGCACTAATGCCCCTCTACAGAGTGCTGTGGTCATGAGATCACTCAGCTCGCCAGGACTCAGAGTCATCAACACATCCTCAGTTTCCTGGACAATTTTACTTAACGCATAATATGGACATAAATGATATTTTCTTTCTGAACATTTTAATCAGAACATTGGATTTGAACCTCTGGAGCAGACTTCTGGAGAATATAATGAACACATTTCTAACTCCTGGGGACTAGGTCCAGCTCTCTTCTTGAGAAAGGTCTAAAAGCATCTCTATCTTCTTGGTTAAAATCATGTTAATCCCCTCTTCAAAGTAAGTCGTTCTCCTTCCCTAGTGGCTCTCAGTGGAACCGTGACATGCTTAGGTAACAAGGAATCATATTTGGCTCATTTCTCTTAGTTTTCTATCCAAAAAAAGTCATAAAAACAATAGTTTTTGAACCCAGTTAGGTTCTGGTCAGTCTTTTTGTCTTTAAAAGAGATACTTTTCTCCTTATAAGATTGTTGTAATGATTCAATGCATCTTCATATTTTAGGGAAGCCATCATTATTCTTAACAGTTTTCCTTACATTTCTTGCACCACTGCAAGATCCTAACCTCTGTCCAGATATCATCCAACTTAAGTCCCCTGACAACCTACGGAATAGATGCTATTATTATTCCCATTTGCAGATGAAGAACATTTGGCACATAGTTATTAAGGAAGTGGTCAGGACAAGTACACAGGGATGTGAGACCGGAGCCAAAGGTCCAGGCTATCCTTGGCATGTGCAGCCTGGGACAATGAGCTGGCAGGGAAAACCAGCTCAGTTAGAGAAGGAAGCTTGTCTTCCTTCCTGAATGGACAGACAAGGCCCAGCTAATACAGAAAGAAGAGGAGACCTGCTTTAAAGGTGTGGCAGTGAAGCCATCACATGGAAAAAAAATGCCATCAGAGTTATTGAGTAATGTGACCAGCAGCAAATGTGACTTTGACAATAGAACACAAGTGTCAGGCCATAGTTGGAAAAATAGGCCTCACTGTGGCAAGAGAAAGCATAAAATCTGAAAATTGAATGTAAACTGAGCCTTAGGGAAACAGGCAGAGAACAAAATCTGGTGAGGGAAAGGAGCAGGGTCCAAGGTCTGTCAGAGGGACAACAAACATCTTCAGAACTGCATTAGCATGCTGGGGCTGCCATGACTGGCTTGCTTAAACAAGAAAAATTTATTTTCTCACAGTTCTGCAGACCAAAAGCCTGAAATGAAGGTGTTGGCAGGACCAGTCCTTTGGAGGCCTGAGAATAGCTGCTTCCACCAGCGTCTTCCCATGGTCTTAACTTCTGTACTGGGCTGTGTCCTAATCTCCCCTTCTTATAGGGACACCAGTCACCTGGGATAAAAGCCCATTTTAACGACCTTATTTCAAACTACTTACCTCTTTAAAGCCAGCCCCCCTCCCAAATACAGTCACATTTTGAGGTACTGGGGTTAAGATGTTAACATATGAATTCTAGCAGGACACAAATCAGCTCCTAATAACATCTGGCTAGCTTGTTGGTGAGTGGCTAAGAGAGATGTTTCTTAGAGTGTGGTTTCCAGACCCCAGACAGTCTTAAAGGATTAGGTTATATAAATAGCATTAAGCATGGAATCGTCTCTCCTATGGGTAAGAATTTCTAATCCCAAATTATTTAGCACCATAACATCTTCTACCAAGATAGTTGCTGTGCAATTTTGAATATCACCCAGAACAGAGGATGGCATATTTCCCAAGTTATTCACATTAAACATTTTTAGAACTATTGAGTTGTTTCATTTATGGGACACAAAGATAGAAACAGCTGAACACGCATGTTTTAGCAAATACAAGATTTCATTCTCTATACTCTTATCCTGGGATGCATCTGCCTGGGGGCAGGGAAGTGGACCAGAGGGGAGCAAGGGCAAGGAAAATTATTGGAATGTGAATTTATTTGTGTTGTTACCCCTGAGGGTTTCTTCACTTCTTTTGATAGGTAGATGTGAGTAATAACTTCACTTTGAAGCCTGCTTGTTAAAACTTGACTCTTTTTCATTAAAGAACAAGTCATATCCACCTTTCATAAAGGATTTCCTAAGAGGAGAGAATAAACTTCCTGTGTTTGAGCTGGGGGACAAGACATAAGGTGTTTCAAAACAAGTTTTGAGAGATGTACTACATTTTGGGTTTTATCAATTCTAAGTATAACCTACCAGTCATTCTCTTCAGCTTATGTTTAAACCCATGTGTATCTCAATGGAAATCCAATCCATATGTTCCTGATTCATTTACACTTAGCTCATCAAAATATTGTTTTGCAAGAGTTATTTGAAGTCCAAAAAAGCTTTGAAAAGCTTTTTTTCTTAGAAACAGGAAATCGGGTTTTGCCAAGTGTAAACAAACACATTCCCCTACTCCCTGTGCTCATATTTTAATTGGAAATTTAGAAGACAGAAGGTTAGGAAGCTCTCTAAACCTGTCCAAAAACAAATGCATCCTCTATACGGCATGGCGCTGGTGTCTATTCCTTTTGCTTTATCTTCATTTTTTCAAGTGTCTTTCTGTACGTGAATTTTCCTATAACTGGTCCGAATGTTTAAATTAAGATTGTCTGTTTTACCTTAATATTCATTGCATTATTTTTATGTCAATATTATTAAAATAAATTATTTTTGCTTGAAGAATATCATACATAAGCTTTTGCTGACAGATTTCCAAATAAATGGTACCTGTTTGGATTTTCTCATAAGCCTGTGAATCAGGTCCGAAAAAAAAAAAAAAATTTCCCTGCTTTATGTATTTGGTTTGGATAAGTGACCCTGTGTGTAGCAAAGCTGGTCATGCCATTGTTCTTGTTCATATTCTCTTGAGACTGGGTCAAAGCATGGTGAGATCTCCAAATCAATTGTAGAGTAAGACATCAACCTGGTGGAAACAGGTTCTGGGAAACCAAACTCAAATAAAGGAATTCCAAGCTGTGCATTGGGTTCAGGGTGTGCCCGGATGTTCATATATGACCTGCTATTATTCGGCATTTAAAAACAGCATCTCTGAACCTCACCAACAATAATTTGGAAGGAGACCACTATATGTTTATCCTCATGAGTGTTTATGGTAAGCCTAGGAATAGATTTATTTTTTTTTAATTTCAGATTAATATGAGGGTACACATATTTGGGTTTATTAGGTAAAGTCCCTGTTATAGTTGTACCCCTCACCCAGCAGGTGTGCCATGTACCCTTACATTGCGCCCAGTAGGTAGAGAGCCCACCCATTCCCCTCCCTTCTCCACTCTCCCTCTTCCCTCCTCCCACCTACCCCCAACTTGAATTAAATTGAGTTTTCCTCTTGTGTGTAAATGGAAACATACTAATAAAATAAACCCTGGCGTTTGTAAAACCCAAATTCTACATTTTATTAAGCTGACTTCTATAACATTTGATAAAGGTAGCTGATGAATTAGGTCCTGCCTGTTTCCTGTTATGATTCTTATAAAGACATACATCTAGAAAAATCATTGTCGAACTGTGAATGGTGATGGGGTTGTTTGTAGTAAATACACTAATGAAATGAGAGCGTTATGTAATCTCTATTGCCAAAGTCCAGAGAAATTAATGGCTTGTGGAATAGTAAGAGTGACACACAATGAAGGCCTAGCCCAGTGATTTGGTTCAGGGCTTGCAGATGTTCAGACCAAGCCAGACCATTTACTAACTCAAAGTCAGAAGGACCTTCAAAGCCACGAAATTCAGCTTATTCCAATGCCTCGAGTCTGCTTCAGAGTTGTTGCTGAAGCTGTAAGCCCCTGATGTGGTTTCTCCTGTTGTAGCCCAGTTGGTTCTAGAGGGCCAAATACTTAGCAAGTTATTCCTTGTATTGACTAACTTATAACTCCCTATAAATATCTTGCTTTGGTCTTAGCTCTGCCTTTGGATCCAACCGTAGTAAGTCTCCAAAAAGGGAATATGAATTAGTTTGTTTTCTTCACATCTTTCCCTTTGCTTATGTTCAGTTTTTCAGACATTTAAAAGTGGTGTCATAAGCCTCCTTAGTTTATTCCCAGTTTCTTCAGTATTTCCACTTGCTTCCTAACCTTTTCTGACTCCTCTCTCATCTGGCCACTCTCCTCTGGGTAGACATAATCCATTTGCTGATGCAAGTTGCCCAAATTGTCATGGTACTCCCAAAATTTATACAGCTTCCAATAATTCCTCCCACATCAGGGATGGTTTTAGACTGGGCCAGAAATTCTGATCTCATAATCCAAGTTCTTGGTACCAGAATCCCAGGTCTGATCCAATCTTGACTGATTTCTAAGAAGCAGTGATCGGTCAGGTTCTCATCACTGTGGTGTGCTTGTCTTGTCAGCCCGGCATGCCCAGTTTTAACAGTTCTGTAACTTGTGATTCACATTTGCAATTGCAGAGAAAAATCCCATCAGAATAACTTGCCAGGTACTTTTCAGACTCACACTATTGCTTAGAGCAGCATCACCTTGTGAGTGGAGACAAAGTTTAATTTTGGATTCATTAGGTAGAAGACTTACAGAGAACCCAGCTAAAATGAAAAGTGATACACTTAAACTATGTCCCAATGGATTTGTCCTCTGGTAGATGTGTTTGGGGCAAATGATGACTATGTCAGAATATTTTCTCATGATCACCTTGTCAACCAACCAGGTTCGACTTTTATTTTTTTAGTTATGCAAAGATGGTAGATGGAAGGTCTATGCAGTACATATACAAGATAGCACTTGATCAGCCTCTCTCCAATTCTAGTAATCTAGTAATCGTCATCTGTGAAAGCTCACAGATTATTTGTCAATTGGTTGTAATACTTGTTTATTTCTTCCTCTTTTATTCTCAGACAGAACTCCGAGAATATTTTCCATGGAGGTCTGGTAAAATGCCAAATTTAGAAAATGTTCTGCGTTTTTGATTGCTGTTAAAGAAAGGAGATTTATAATGCCTTAGTTTTATCCCTCAAAAAAATAATCACAACTTTCCCATTACCTCTCCTGTATCTGCTCCCTTCATTCCGTCTGTATGTTTAGTTGGTCAAGTTTCTGACTATTCCTTGCATGCAAATCATTAGGTTAATCGTAAGAATTTCTTCCTTGGAAAGTGTCCTGTTTCTTATGACAATGACTAAGTCATCAATTACTCCACAGAGTATTGGCTCAAGTAGCAGAGTGACCTTAAGAGTAGTTTAAGATTGGTCTCACTGCAAATTCTGTTTTCTGTAAAATTTATAATTTATGATTGAAGGTTTCTCTGAAACACTTCTATTTTAAAATCAAGTATCTTTTCTTAAAAGAATTCTTGAAACAGATTAATGGTGACTTCATAACACCCATGACTGTGGCCAAAATAAAGACAAATGTCTTCCTTGAATAACATTTGTGCTGATGTTAAAAATTTATAGAGAAGACCAAGACTTAATCTGGAAAGCGTTTAAGAAGATTTGGTTTACATTTAAGAAAAAAGACCCAAATTGGTGACTGTTATACCTACCCTCTCTCTCTCCCCTCATTTTTTTGCACTTGGTTTTTTCCACCCCCCTCCTCAAGAAGCCAGCAAAACCACGAAGACATAGGGAAAAGTATTAAAGTACACCGCAGATGTTAAAAAAGAAACCGCCTTTTGCATGTTAGACAAGATTCTATTCAAGTCCTTTGAAAACATGCTTTTTAACACTGGCTTTTTTCCAAAAACCAAGGAAAGATTAAAGATACACACACATACACACGGGGAGTGCATAAAATACGGAGCTCAGAAAATGGCAACACTTGACTGTAATCAGATATTGGATTTTGACATCTGACCTTAAATTTCCTGCTTAAAACTGAAAACCTCTGTGCTCTTTACAAAGCAAAAAAGTAGGGGGTTTCCTTTATTTAAATTAAAAATCTGTGTTCTGTTAAATGCCTCTCGGGCTTTCAACTTCCCTAGGGGGAATACAGGTTTGGAATTCTTTTTGTCTGTTTCCAAAAAGATGTTATTCGGGGTATTGGCTTTTATATAAATCTGTGACAAAACATTAGATCTCAAAAGTTGCATTGATTCTATAAAAACTGTCCTGATTCCACCAAACCTTACAGATCTTCTAGGGCACAAAGGAAGAAAGTGGCATTTTTAAAGGGTTTGGAAGGGAAAGACAACCCAAGATGGGGTCTTGTTTAAAGATGACGGATGGACCATCAACATTCAGTTAAACATCCTCTTCACATCTCCTGAAATGATATCAAAACTATGTTAACAATAAAATATATAAACCAGCCAATGCAAAAAGAGGGGAGAGGTCAGGATAGAACAAATTAGTTGGTTACTTGGAAGCAAAGGCCAGTGAGATAAAAAGGGAGAAGAATCCTAAGTGAGCAAAGGGGAGGGTCTCTGTGTCTGCAGTGTAGCAGGGAGGAAGGGTGGTTAGAAAGTGACTGGGACAAATCCTTTTGAGAGCTAGGATTTCCCCTCTCTCCCTGTCACCCTCATTAATTCTGAGAATGTTTTTCCTCTATTGACAGACAGTTCTGGAAAAGACTTTCAGCTTTCCAAGATTTATGTAATTTGATTGGGTCCCACTGGATAATCTGATCAACTGCAGTCTTTTTTTTTTTTTTTTGAGACAGAGTCTCACTATGTTGCCCTCCATAGAGTGCAGTGGCATCACAGCTCACAGCAACCTCAAACTCTTGGGCTTAAGTGATTCTCTTGCCTCAGCTTCCCATGTAGCTGGGACTACAGGTGCCTGCCACAATGGCTGGCTATTTTTTGGTTGAAGTTGTCAGTGTTGCTTGGCAGGCCTGGGTGGGGCTTGAACCTGTCAGCTTTGGTGTATGTGGCCGGTGCCCTCCTCACTGAGCTATGGGCGCCAAGCCCCAACTGCAGTTCTTTAATCTTAACCATATCTACAAACTACCATTTTCCCTATAAGGTGACACATTCTTAGATTCTGAGAACTAGGACATGGATTTTTGTTTTGAGGGGTGGCTTTTTATAAGTTGTAAACATTTAAGAAAAGGATTATTTTTAGAAAGTTGTTGCAGTGATTTGGGAAAGGAATCCGATTTGTCTAAAATAAAAAATAAGGAGAGGAGGCCAAAGGGCTGTTTAGAAATGTTTGAAAGTCGTGCAGACATTGATGAGTGATTAATTGGATACGAGGAGTGTGGGAGAGGGAGCAGCCAAATTTTCATACAATGCACAAATTTCTGTGTTGGGCCACTGAAAGGTGGAGCTATTGCTTAAGAATTATAGGAAAAAAAGAACAAGTTTCAGAAAGGATGGCTGTAGTTTAGGGCACAGATTGAGTGAGGGGGGACAGCAGAGAGGGGGGCTTTTAGGTGAAAGGCATCAGTAGAGGTCTCAGCTGGAATTATAGACCTGGGTGTCACTAGCCACCATGTGTAAATGTGTGATATTTGCTAAGATTCACAATAGTGGATGTGTGGAGAAAGAATGGAAGCGTTTTGAGCAGAACTCAGAAATATACACTGTTTATATTTAAATGACACAAGGGAAAAGGAGACTGAAAAACTGAAGAGGGATAAATGTTGCATGAAAACTAGAAAGCCAAGAGCAAAGCTGTCACGAGGAACACTCACTCTCAGGCCTCCATGTGTTTGTATCATAGCAGGGAACATGCCTTTTATCTAAGAAAGGAACGTGCAATTTGATTAAATTTGAGCATAAACATAAGTGATTGCCATAGGTGGGACATAAGCATATATTCACTGGTCCTGGAGGCTTTGAATTTTTTTTTAATTTTTACGGTTTATTTTATTATTTCATTTTTTAAATTTCAGATTAATAGGAGGGTGCGAATGATTAGGTTACATTGTTTGCATTTGTTTGGCAAAGTTCAAGTTGTGGTTGAGCCCTTCACCCAGGGGGTTGTGCCCATTAGGGAAGAGCTCGCCAATTCCCTTCCCTCCTCATCCTCCCCTTTCTATCCTCCCCACTCTCCCCCACTTGAATTTAATTTGTGTTTTTTTCCTGGGTGGGTGTGTAGGTGTTTATCTATTGGTTTCACATGAGTGAACTGAAACTGGACCTGCACCTCTCACCACTTACAAAAATTGACTCTTGCTGAATAAAAGAATTAAATTCAAGATATGAAGCAATAAAAATTCTAGAAGAGAGTGTAGGAAAAACTCTTGTCCATATTAGCCTGGGAAAAGACTTTATGAAGAAAACCCCCATAGCAATTGCAGCAAAACTTGGGGCTCTGAATTTTTAACATGCTTTATTTGTTTTAAATTTCAGATTATTATGAGGGTACCAAGGATTAGGTTACATTGTGTTTATTAGGTAGTGGTCAAGTTGTAGTTGAGCCCTTCACCCAGGGGGTGTGCTGTGTACCCTTACATTGTGACAGTGTAAGAGAGAGCACACCCTCTCTCTCTACCCCTCTCCCTTTCCCTCCCCCACTCCTTGCCCTTGATTTTAGTTGTGTTTTTTTCTCTCTCATGGGTATGCAGTTGTTTGCCTATTGGTTTCATATTAGTATTGTGTACATTGGATACTTGCTTTTTCATTCTGCATTTAAATCTTATATAAGAAGGGCTTTCTCTCTTCTTCCTCCTATATTTAAAAATGAACCATTTAAACTCTCCAAACTCTCCAAATTTATACTCAATATATTAATTGATTCTAAACTGTACATCACCCTTTTGTAATGGTTTCATTATTTCACCTTTCTTTTATAGATTTGTTTTTTCGGTTTTTCTTTACAGTTTTTCCATAGAAGCCAGAACCTTGAAGGGCCCTCAGGAGCCTCTGACCTATCACAGTGATTAAGTTTCTTTTCAATATTCATGGCCAACATCTACCTTTTGCTCTTTTCAATCCCTTGCTGATAGAATGAGATGGCATTGTGACCCGACACAAAAATTGATTTATGCTAAGGACATGGAAATATGCTCCAATTGTATAAAGAATTTGTTTTTAAGGATTAAAATCTGTAGGCCAGGTGGTGGCTAACGCCTAGCACTCTGGGAGGCCAAGCCGGGTGGATTGTTTGAGCTCAGGAGTTGGAGACCAGCCTGAGTCAGAGCAAGACCCCCTCTCTAAAAATAAAAAAAAAAAAAAATTAAAATCTGTAGCCTGGAAGATATAGTGTAAAATTTGTATCTATGGGTGTGTATGATTTTCACTTTGTCTCTTTAAAATGAGCCAAATCTAAATGTCTCTTCTAAAAGTACCTGCCAAGTCACGTCAGGACACACCTTTGTGCCTTAATTTAAAAATCAACTGGATCATTATTCCGGATATTAAACACTGTGCTGAGAACTGTGTTGACTGTTTAATTAAAGTGGGTCTGTGGCTTTGCCTAAAGCTCATGCTACCTGTTGTAGGCTACACATGGTACGCAATTTCTTTTCATGTGACTTACATACACAACCTAATATAAACATGGATGCTACCAAGGAATTGCAATCAAAAGCCAGCTAGCAACTGATCACATCTTGCCGTGTAATTCATGAATTTTGCTTTCAAAGAATATAGGCTCGGTGCCTGTGGCTCAAGCGGCTAGGGTGCCAGCCACATGCACCTAAGATGGCGGGTTTGAATCCCCAGCCTGGGCCTGGCAAACAACAATGATGGCTGCAACCAAAAAATAGCCAGGCGTTGTGGCGGGCGCCTGTAGTCCCAGCTACTTGGGAGGCTGAGGCAGGAGACTTGCTTGAGCCCAGGAGTTAGAGCTTGCTGTGAGCCTGATGCCATGGCACTCTACCCAGGGGAACAGCTTGAGGCTCTGTCTCAAAAAAAAAAAAAAAGAATATAGTAAAATCATTAAGGGGTCCATGTTGAAGCAATTTAAATAATTACTTCCTGCATTTTGAGCAACATTATTAAGTTACCTTAATGCAGAAACTTGAGTCTTGTAGTCAGTTGATGTGTGATTTCTTATTTTAGTAATTAAACTATTTTAAGTGGCAGACATAAAATGTGTTAGATTTTGTCAAAAGATGATCCTATCCAAAATGGTACTCCATTTTTTTTAAAGAAAGCATAGCTGACATTCTCTTTTTCTTTAAAAATGTTACATTGATTTCCTAGAAAAATTAACAATTCTCATGTTTACAAGTCAGAAATGTCTAACATAAAGCAGCAACACTGACTTGACTTGACGTAGGCTAAATGCTCCTGTGATTATTGATACATTCTATTGATTATTGATACGTTCTTGGTGGATGCCTGTTTGAATTTGTCATTGCACTGAAAGAGCCTGATGGATTCTGATGACTATTTTCTCCAGCACTTGTCACTACCTGCTGCCACCAACTAGCTCCAACTCTTAAGTTTTGCCACCTCTGACCCTCAGCTCCTTATTCACAATTCAAAAGTCACCCCAAATAAATGAATATCTTAACATTACACCCCAGAACCTCTTCTATGATGGGATTTGCTTCCTCCGTGTGAGAAACCACCTTAATTCCCTTAAAAGAAGAAGATTATTGCTTGGGGAGGGAGGTGCACATGGCATTAGAAGTTATAAGGATCATGGAATCAAAACTTCAGGTATTTTTGTAGTGGAATTTCTGTCACTGTCTTTTCAGATGTTCTGTGTATTTGTGGGTCCCTTTCTCTGTGTGGTAGTTCTTTAAAGGATCAAGGTGGAGTACCTCATGGGCACTGAGTGTCCTCTACTCAGTCGCATTCTTGGGGGCATTAGATATAGTGGAGTTGAATAAATATACCTTCTTTGAATAATTTAGCTAACACATATATGAATAAAAAAGTAACGTCAGTGGTGGTCAGATTTGCTTTTGAGAAAGATAAATTTAAGCAACTGAAGATAATGCTGATTATCATTTTTATTTATATACCACTAATATTTATAACAAATTCTTCTTTCACGTATTGTATAACTGGATATTCCTAATGATCTGGTCAAGTGGTTTGAAGATAGTATCTTCCCCATTTTATATATAAAACACCTGATGCCAGCGTCGGCACCTGTGGCTCAAAGGAGTAGGGTGCAGCCCCATATGGAGATGGTGGGTTTAAAAAAAAAAAAACAACAAAAAACCAAAAGAAATCCTGATGCCTAATAAAACAGTGGCCTGTCTAAGGTCTAAAGGACTATATAGCTAAGTTGTCTAAATATAAATCCATGCGTTGATATTTATTTCTTCAATGGCTGTGAGGTAATGGTGAGTTAGAGTTAATGGTGAAAAGAATCCAATAACCTAAAATCCAAAAATAAAAGTTAAAGTACTCTAGCCCAGTGGTTCCCAACCTTCCTGATGCTGTGGAAGTTCCTGTTCCTTAACACAGTTCCTGTGAGTCGTGACCCACAGGTTGAGACTCACTGCTCCCCGCTGCTCCAGCCCGTAAAATATACACAGACTGGGGATCTCGTGTTTAGGAGCTTCACTCATTTGAGGCAGGAGCTATGGACCAAAAAAAGAGAAAGGGAAGATAAAAAGAAGGAATGAGAAGAAGAATGTGAAGGAAAGAAAAAGTAGAAGAGAATAGAAAACCCATACAATGCCAGTACAATGCCAGAGACTTCTTGTTTTGTTTTGGTGGGGTTTTTTTGTTTTTTTTTTGAAATGAGGTCTTGTTCTATTGCCCAGGCTAGAGTGTAGTGTCAAGATCATAGCTTACTGCAACCGCAAACTGCTAGAATCAATTGATCCCCTTGCCTTAGTCTCCCAAGTAGCTGTCATTACAGATGCAGGCCACCATGCCCAAATAATTAAAAAAAAGAAAATTGTAGAGATGAGGGTCTTGCTGTGTTGCTCAGGCTGGTCTCCAGCAATCTTTTCACCTTATCCTCTCAAATGTTGGTATTACAGGAATGTTCTATCAGATTTTTTACAGAGGGAAGGACTTTTGCATTTGAAAATGGCTTATATCTGTTAATGTTACTGGAATTTGAAGGTAAAGAATATTTTTGATTTATAGATAAAAAAGAGGAAAGGAAGACAGGAAATTAGGAAAAATGGTAGAAGAAAGAACCGAAGGGAAGGCTGGAGGGAAATGTTTGTTCCTTTTCATGATTGCTTCTAAGTTCTCTCTGCTGTCTCTGTCACTTCTCTCAGCATCCATGTCAACGGTTTTGCCTCCAAGTACGTGATGAAGTGGGAATCCATTAGGCCGGAGAATTCCAAGACACAAATGGCTACTGTGCTTCACAATGTGTGTGAATGCTAGTGATGGCTCCACTGACGATGACAGTAATTCTCGTAAAGGCAACTACTGTTATAAACAAAGCTAAGAACACATCCCATGCCCAGAGCTGTGTCCCTTCTGTGGCTTGATCCCTCAAAGATTCTGGAAGCAGAAACTTTACAAAGTTGACGTTTAGCGGTAAAGATGGATTCTGGGTCACAGATTGTTTTGTGAATTGAATGTTGTTGATACTGTATACATACAGTAGGAACTCTGTAGCTGACACCTCCCTCCACTGACCACCTCCTTAAGTTGGCCTGATTTTTTATAGACCAGACATGCAGCTTTTTGAAATCTGCCCTATGAAATTTGTTTGGTTTCAACATCAAAGCCGTGACTATTTGTTCTTTGATGTGATTGTATTTCCAATTTCTTGTTCATGTAAGATTTCAGTAAAACTCAAAAGTCTGTTCAAAACAACAAATTTTATGAATTCTTCAGTGTCTTGAATTGGCTATGCTTTTCCAGTTCCTGTGCATCCTGCTGAATCAGCACTTGGGTTACTGTAAAGGAGAGACAAACCGGGGTTGGGAACCCTGGCAGGTATCAACTTGAAAGCAGCTGGCAAAGTGCAAAGTAACCAAGACATCACTTTATAATAGATGGAAGAGGCGGGATCAAGCAGTTGTGGGAAGCTTATTTCAATTGCAGGTTTTGGCCATCAGAGACTCCAGGTTGGGAAGAACCTCCCAGAGATCAATCAGTCCATTCCTCTGCCTCTGGGCAGGGCCACAGCTAGGTAATTCCAGACAGATGAGCTAGTCTGCCATTAGGGTGACTCCACAACTGATCCCTTACCAAAAAATACTTCAACACTCGAAATGCAAATGACTCATGCATTTCAGAGTCGTGATATTGCTGCCATTTATAGCTTAATTAGCACCTTTTAAACCACATCATATTTTACTGCATTTCTCAATGTCAGTCACAACTAATGGGAAAAGCCCAAGCCATCAACAATTTTATTATTTGAAGTACTAAAAGGAAGAAGCCAGGCACATTATCCTGGCTTCGGAAATTATAGTAGTAAGATTTATTTCAAAGGGCAACAAATTGGTTAAAAATGCTCAGATGTTGAATCTAGCTCATACTACTTAAAAATGAGGGAGAAATAAATCAGCTACATTTTTAGAAGTAATGATTAGAAGTCCTAATGAATGGATTTATTTATGAAATTAAAGTATATGTAAAATACTATAAATAAAATTATAAAAGCAAGCGTTCTACCCTTATTATTTATACTAAAAACACTTAAAAAAGAAAAAGAGTTTAGTCAAATTGCTCCCTTTCTAACTCTCCATCTATATTCTATCTTTCAATACACATGTATTTGTGGGTATCCTTTTTAATTTTAGGCTATTGTTTTTGCTTTTTATTCTCCACACCCTTGCTAGCACTTGGTCTAATCTATTTATAACTTAAATCTATAAACCTTGTTGTCTTATAAGAAGTTTGAGTTTTGCAGAACAATGAGCAGAAAGTGCAGACCACGGAGAGTTCCTGGGTATCTAGTCCTACTGCTAATTCTGTAAGTGTTCCGGATTTCAGCCGTTATAATGTGTGTGTAGTGGTTATCTCCAGTTGACGCGGCGTCTCCTTTCTCACACTCCTTTGCTGTCTGTCTCTGTCTCCTTCTTTGGTATCTGTTCACATCTTCTGTCTATTTTGTACTTGATTTGTTAGTTTTCTAACTGAGAACTACCATACACTGGCCTTTAGAGACACGGCCACAGGTGCAGGGAGGAAGCCTTCCCAACCCCGACCACTCCTAGCTCTGTCCTTCAGTCTTTTGGTGCACCGTGCCTCCGGACTGTGATCTGCACTGTAAACGCACCTTTCTGCCCACAACTCTCCGCCTTTCTCCCTGGGTTTGGACAGGGTGGCCGCAGGAGGCTGGAGTTGGGGACTTCCCTTCCCTTTGCCCAGGTCAGGTAAGCTCTGATATGATTCAGTACCTTAGCTCAGTAAAGGCGTTCCTCTTGAGAGCAGGCTTGATGTTCTGGATGCGTTTCAGAGTGGCTACTTGCCCTTCCTCCCGCCATTCTCCCAGAAGCTTTAGGAGATTTTTCTCAAACCTTCACTTAGTAGGGTACCTGAAGGTAAAATTTGCAAAAGTATAAGGTCTTGATACTTTGGTGATTTTAAGCATATTCAGCATTGTTTTACTGCGAGGATTGGAGAGATAACGTTCCAGCTTGCTCCATGCTCAACTGGGAAGTGGAGGTCTGTGAAATACTGAAATTTAGCGTCTTCTTCCGTGGCCTGGTTAAAAATCTTTCACCCACACTTGCTGTTTTCATTTCTTCATGCAGCCTTTCATATCATACAATTTCTTGTTCACAATAACTATGTTTTTTTGTTCTTAAATTACTATAAAGTAAATTTTCTAAAGAAGCTCTCATGACTAGCATGTATTTTGTCAGTCAACATCATTGAAGTGTTTTGATAATATCAAAGCCTCACGGTATCTCAAGATGACATACATTTCCTTTAAGTGTGTTTTAATATTTTTTGATTTTTATTAAATGCAGAGGGCGCCAAAATGTGTACACATTGGAAGAAAGGAAATAATTGTATTAAAATTGAAATACTCAATATATGCCAATAACAAAGGGTGAACACAAGTCATGTTTTGTAGTTGCAGAAGTCAAACATGACTTGAATATTACACATTTAATACGGTGTTTCCCTTTCTTAAAGGGCGTGTCCATATCTTTGTATATGTATGCTATGAATCCCCTCCGAGGTCTCTAAACTCTCCAGCCACACTGAAAACTACATCTAAAACCAACAACAAACCTGAATCAGTGAATATGAGAATTTAGAGTAAAATCATAACCATAATGTCGTGAAAAGTGAGGGTCTAAAAGTGTATGAATTTTCTGTTCAGGGTATGTCTTTGTTTCTATAACTGATCCCTTAGATTGTTACAGAATCTAATGTGAATTATATTTAGAAATATATACACTTTATTTAAATCAGTGGAAACTGTGAACTATGTAGATGATGACATAATTATCCAGCTAGCTTTCTTTTTACAGATGACTTTTACATTTCAGCAGTCGTGTGTTTTGTCTAATTGTGGTCTTTATGTCATCGCTTTCTTTTCAAACAGCCCATTCTTCTCTGCTGGAATTTCACACCTCTGCACTCCCGTACTCACTTCACCACTGAGAATAATAAATATGATCTAGTGCTGAAGGTTCTCCCTCTCCTGCTTTATCTTTCCACTTATTACCAAAAAGAAATAACTATAATTTTTTAAGCACTATTTTTAAAAAAACACTTATTAGTAAATTGAATGAAAAAGAAAAAAAATAGCAATTCCATTTCTTGTCCCAATTTGCACCATTGATAATCCACTTTCAAACATTTAAGGAGATAAAAAATGACTAGGCTCATTGCCAGTAACTCAGTGGTTAGGGCGCCAGCCACATGCACTTGGGCTGGTGGGCTTGAACCCAGCCAGAGCCTGCTAAACAAACAAACAAACAGAATAGCAGGGGGTGTGGCAGGCACCTGTAGTCCCAGCTACTTGGGAGGCTGAGGCAAGAGAATCACTTAAGCCCAAGAGTTTGAGGTTGCTGTGAGCTGTGACACCACAGCACTCTATGGAGGGCAACATAGTGAAACTCTGTCTCAAAAAAAAAGAAAGAAAGAAAAAAGAATGAGTAACTTCATGTTTTTTAGAATGCTTGCAGAACACTGCATACATGCTCCTATAAAGTAATTACTGTGATTTTTGAAAGTTGTATGTAAGGCTGGAGCTTAAGACATTAGGAGGTACTATAAATGGATTTGCAAGTTGGTACAGATTAGTTAAAATGTATATCTTACAAGTTGATAATGCCATCTTCAAACTTCTAACTTGCATTAATTAACATGTGGAATAAATTAACCAAGAACTGAGTGTATGGAGAAACTAAAATTGCAGAAATATATATACATAAGAAGAAAGAGCCTGCTTTTCCAAATAGAAGCCTTTGAGAAGCAATGAGAATATTCTCAGTTGAAAAAAATCATGTCCCAGTAACAACAATATACATTTTTACAGTTTAAAAACAGAGTATCTAATATTTGTGTAATATCTATGATTTTGTCATTGATGAAAGTGCGATTATCCAGGTGTGTATGTGTGTCTGTCTAATCTCAATACCTATGAGGCAGATAACTGATAGGAAACTTAGAGATGTTGATTGTTTATGTCATCAAGTTTTGCCACGAAGGGAAACGATGTCACTAAACTATTGCTTGTTGAATACAGATGGGGCACACAGGTCACTTTAGTCTGTAGGGATTCATAGGGCTTACTTTAAAGGAAAACATTATTCAGGCATGAGCAAGTAAGTCTTTATGTTAAGACAGATGCAACCAGAGGCGTTTGGCACTGCTCACCTTAACTCATCTGGTTCAGCATTGACTAAATTGTAAGTCAAATCTCCCCAAGAGCTATGCTTTGGGCTTTTAGAAAAACAAAACAAAGTTATTCTGTGTAGGCTGGTGATGATATCTTGAGGCAGCATGACCCAGGCACATGCCATGTACTCAGCAGTCCACAACAGTGAGTCAAATCCCTCCGACCCTCAGTTGTCACTAGTTGCCTGGTCCCCTTAGCTTCACTGTGCTCAGGTCTGAGTTCTCAGTTCTCAGTTCTCAGGTCTGAGCACTGCTGTGCCAATCTCAGTTCTCACTCTTTGATGGTAACAAGAATAGGAACAAATGCTTACTCAGCACTCACTATATGCCAAACAGTATCCTAAGTGCTTTATATGTACTAACTCTTATAATTCTTAACAGGAAACCCTGTGAAACCAGGACTTTTATTATTCTTAAGTGAGCAACCATCTGAGGTGGGTTCTATTATTACCCTCACTACACAGATGTAGGTACTCTTGCTACTCCCATTTTACAGATGAATTTACTGTAACACAAAGAGGTTAGGTCAACTTCATAAAATGTATACAGGCTGATAAGTCACAAAAGCAAGGTCTGAACCCAGACCTCGGAGTCTTCGTTCTAAGTATTGTACCCCAAATCTTCCATGTTGCTTGCTGTTGGTTCATGATCTGCATGGCTTTGAATTTCACCTTCTCTAATGGACTTGGTGTGGTTCTCAGTTTTTCCTCTTATGTGAAGTCCGTTGAAACAATCCCCATAAAAGATACTAGACTGTCTTCACATTGCTGATAAATCATCTGTGTGTGTGAATGCCTGCCCATACTTGCATGTGCCTGAGGGTAAGAGGGCTGTGGGAGAGATATGGCATCTTGGAAAGCCACCTCTTATAAACACCAAGGACTCTCAGAAACAGCAATCTGACACTGCCAAACTGTGTCCAATTGCTATGGCTTAAATATTTGTCCCCTCTAAACTCAGGCTGAAAGTTAATCTCCAATGTGGCAGTACTGAGAAGTGGGGCCATTTAAGAATTGCTTATCACAAAGGCTCTGCCCTCATGAGTGGACAGACCCATTCATAGATTAACAGGTTAATGAATTAGTGGGTTATCTTGAGAGGGAGATTGGTGGTTTTATGAGAAGACAAAGAGAGACCTGAGATGGCACCTAAGCATGCCCAGCCTGCCTGCCACCTGTGCCCCCAGGACTCTACAGAGAGCCCTCTCCAAAAAAGAAAAACATCACTAGATGTGGCCCCTCAACCTCAAACTTCTCAGCCTCCCTAACTGTAAAAGATAAAGTTCTTTTGTTTGTAACTTACCCAGTTTCGGATATTGTGTTATAAACAACAGAAACCAGAGTAAGACACTAATCTTCCATAGACAAGACGCAGGCACAGGCTCTTAAAGATTATCTTGATGATCTTTTCTTCTCCAAGCAGGTGAAGCTGCTGATTTCACCCTGAATTGACATGGGCCACCTCATGGATTAGAAAAAACTCTGGGAGAAAGTTTGGTCCCCATGTGCTAGGGTCTGAATATTTGTGTTGCCTCCAAAATTCATGTTTAAACTTAACTACCAATGTGACGCATTAAAGGTGGGACCCTGAGAAGATTCTTCAAAGTCATGAATGGGATTAATGACCTTGTAAAAGAGTTATGAACGAGCCACCCATCCCTTCTGCCCGGCAGTCTCTTACTCATGTGATGACACAGCATTTTTCTCCTTTGGAAGATTGAGCAAGAAGGCAGCACCTTGAAAGCAGAGACAGGCCCTCACGGGCTCCACAGCCCCTGGTCCCTTGATGTTGGACTTTTCAGCTTGAGAACTGTAAGAAATAAATTCTTGTTCTATATGGATTACCAAATTTCAGGAATTTTGTTAACAGCAGCAGGAATGGACCAAGACACAATGGGAAGCTTACTTAAGGCTCTATGATCAGCTAAATAAATTTAAGTAAATAGAGAATTTGGATAGTAGCATATCCAACTTCAAAACTGACATTGTTTTATAAAGTTTTAAATTTCAGTTTCACTTGCAATTCATTACCCATAGATCTGTAAGTTCAAGTCTAAGTAAGCATGAAATCAAAAAGAAAAAAAACTCAGAAAAATCAACACCAACAAGCTGCATCATATTATGTCTATGAAATTTATTCTCTTCTTCCTTATGTTGTAAATGTAATGTAAAAGAATAAATGTGGGATGATTTGCTAGAATGTATAAAATATTTCAGAGATGATTCAAACCTGGGATACATAGAGACAGAGAAATATGGCTTAATATTAGAGTAGGATAATTAGTATTGGAATTAAACTATTTTGACCATTAATATCTTCAAGGCACTATTCTAAGGGCCTATAATTCTTAACTAATTTAGTCTTCCTAACAAGCTATGAGATAGATTTGGTTATCTCCCCTTTAAAAAAAGAGACACTATGCTCAAGATCATACTGCTTGGAGGTGGAATAGTTGGGATTTGAAACCAGGCAGTATAGCTCAGAGTCCTTGATTTTATCCATGGCACCTCCAATATTCAGTTCTAAAACTTCTGACTTTGACACTTGGGAAAACCTTTCTTTCCCTTGTCCTGTGCTTTCAAAATGAAGAGAGGGAACTCAAGTTTAGGTGAAGGGCATCCTGCTTCTCTGTGCCTCTACTCACCTTCCCTGGGTGGAGGAGTGACTTTGCCCACTGTGAGTCACACAGAACTGTGCCCTGAGCTCCACCCTTCCAGCTTCAGTCCCTGCCAGAAGGATCCTCCCTGGGGGGCATTATCCTCCTCCTTCTACCAGCTGGGAGGCCTGGGAGGCCTTGTGCTGTCCAGTGCTCCTCCCGGTGACTAGTGTGGGATAGAAGTCGCAGGCTCATCTCATTCCACATTCAGCTTCATCATGGAGATTGTGTTCTTCCTGTGCTTAAAATCTGTCTATTTCTCTAAGGGTTCCAAACTTGGATGGAGCTGGAACATATTCTTCTTAGTAAAGTTTCTCAAGAATGGAAGAAAAAGTATCCAGTGTACTCAATACTACTATGAAACCAACATATAATCACCTATACATTCACATGAAAGATAAAACATGACTATAGTCTAGAAATAAAGAGGAAAGAGGAGGGAGAGGGGAGGGGAGGAGGAGGCCAGTAGGAGGGAGGGTAATTGGTGGGACCTCACCTAAGTTACATGATACAATGGTACATTTCAAAACTATTAAGAATAGAGTATAAATGTCTTACCACAACAAATAATCAAGCGAGGTGATGCTTACATTGATCAGTGTGAAGCATTCCATACTGTTTATCAGTTCAGTACATTGTACCCCACAAATGCATTCATGTACACAGTCACAATTTAGTAAAGAAAAAATAAATAAATAAAATAAAAAAGAAGATAGAATGGTTAACAAACATATGAAAAATATTCAACATTATAATCAAATTAGTGAAATATACATTAAAACTACTATCATATACCACTTTGAAAGAAAGATAGAGACTTTACATCTTTTGCATTGCCCTGGATGGAGGTGAACACATTCTTCTTAGTAAAGCATTGCAAGAATGGAGACGCAAGAATGCAATGTGCTCAATTCTAATATGAAGGGAATAGATGATCTAATACAAATGGGGGATAGAGGAATGAGGGATTGGGGAAGGGAGAGGTGGGTGAGGGATGGGGGGTTATGGTATTCAGCACAACTCTTGGGGGTGGGACACAATTACAAGAGGGACTTTATCTAACAAATGCAATTGGTGTAACCTAATTCTTTGTACCCTCGATGAATCCCACATAATAAATAAAAAAGGCTTCTGAGACTTGCTTCTGCAGAGTTCCCTCTTCTTAGTAAGGCCTTTGGCATTGTCCTGCATTTTACTAGGCAACTGTTGTCTGT
>CAUYTI010145502.1:0-26174 GCA_963575145.1 Galago senegalensis | reverse complement strand
ACTTTGCTCAGAAGAACATTCTCCAGCTCCATCCATGTGAACATGAAGGACGTAAAGTCTCCATCCTTCTTAATGGCTGCATAGTATTCCATGGTGTACATATACCACAGTTTGTTGATCCATTCATGGATCGATGGGCACCTGGGCTTCTTCCATGACCTGGCAATTATGAATTGGGCTGTAATAAACATTCTGATACAAATATCTTTGTTGTAATGCAATTTTTGGTCATTCTACTTAGGTCTTAACAGTACCATGGTGGTGGGCTAATATACATACGAGTTTTTACTTTTCTTTATGTGATATCGCCCCCCCTTTCCTAAAATTCAGTTTAAAGTTCAATTAAGACAAGTCCCTTGACAAGTTTTCTCAGGCTTCAGCCATGCATTGACCAGCCAGCTTTCAGTATGTGGCTGGAGAAGGGCATGTTGGGTGTCTTTACCTTTACTTCCCAAGAGGCAGTGAAGCTCTATTCAGCCAATTGTGATGATTCCACATTAGGATTCTCCTTATTCTTACTGCCGTGCGTGTGGTCAGGATGATGGTGTAAAGTCCCTTTTACTTTGGTTTGAGGGGGAATGGGTTCTGATCCTGGACCTAGACTTGGTCCCTTTGATCCTCCAGAGAGAAAGAATGTACAGACAAAAGACTAAACGGAACACAGTTAATTACTCAAGTGGAGATCTTTTGCTACTCTTTTCAGAGTTTTAGTCTATTTAATTTAGTCTCTTTCAGTTCTTTTAGGAGTCCCTGCTAAATTACAGAGGATTGATGGAGGCCTTCTGAATAACACAGTGGTGAAGGCCTGTATTTAATTAAGTTTGCTTTCTGGCAGAGTTTACAGATTCTTGTTCTTATGGCCCTGTTCATGTACTTTACTCTGTCCAAGCTTTGAAGCCTGTAAGTTACATATAGTTTCCAGGCGATACTGAAAACTTTATTTATTATTTGTATTCTATTTGTTATGAAGGCTAGCCCATTGTCAAATATAAACCAGAGTAGCAACCTAAACCATGGGATGATTTTTCTGGGCAACATTTAGACACAGCAGATAATAAATACTGCACACATTTTTCTTTTCTTTTCTTTCTTTCTTCTTCTTCTTCTTCTTTTTTTTTTTTCCAGTTTTTGGCTGGAGCTGGGTTTGAACCCGCCACCTCTGGCATATGGGGCCAGCGACCTACTCCTTTGAGCCACAGGCATCGCCCACACATTTTTCAGTATAGCCAACAGGTGACCTTTGTTGAGTCTTAAGGCTTTAGGGCAAATATAATTACTGTATATAATTCTGTATTTTTCCCTTAGTCCCATTTAACGGATCAGTCTAGTAAAACAGTTATATTTTATTTTATCAGTTGACAGTATAATCAAGGCTGAGATTTAATACAGGTGGGCTATAGCCTCTTTTTTGAACTATTTTTTTCTCTCTGATTTCCTTTTCCACGAAAGACAAATTACAGCAGAACTAACTCAGTTGCCAAAATAAATTGTACCTTTAGTATACTGGGTTTGATTATTTGTATAAAGTGCAATAAGAATAATTAGTTATTAGCTATTCAGGCTCTCCTTTAAAATTGGCTTTGCTGGACTCCTTTATAAGAATTTTAGGCTTGACTTTTTTAAAAGCCTTTTGAGCCCAGGTTTCATCTGTGCCATCTGTGCCAGTAGATAACTTTATGCACTGGGTCAATCCCACTTCTCTTGATGTTCCCAAGCACATTTTGATTCCCGGACCTGTCATAAAGTGACCTCTGTTACTTACCACAGATCAGGAAACATTATTGATGGGCATCTGGGCAGTTTTTTCAAAGGGCTTTTTTGTAAAGTCAAACTTAATTCCTTAATGCAGTCTGGAGCACCTCTGGAAATGTTATTCCAGCCAAAGCCTTGGTAAAATAACCAGTGCCTTCATCATGTCCTATAGAACAAAACAGATTCTTACTGAACTTATGCAAATTACTGTATTTGTCAGAAATTAAGAATACTTACAAATGGCTTTTAAATTCCAGAGAAATCAAGGAGAGAGAAAAAATACATGTTTCAAACTCTGCTCATAAGTACATACATTGCTTGAAAAGCTACAAATAGCTCAAAAGACAAGAAATTTTTTTTAACTTCTGGAAAATAGAACATAGAAAGAATTAACAATATTTCAAACAAAAAGTTATAACAAAGTAGCTCAGTTCCATGTAACTGATTTCTGTTCTGTTTGAAGCTAGGTTAGCAATACTCATAGACACTTAAATTTCCAGTGAAATTTCTAAAAATTTATTTTTAGTCTGAAGGTATTTGATTTCTAAAGATATCAGGAGTTTGAATTAAGAGAATCCATTGGCCTCTTTTAATGTTTCTTTTCTCTTTTTTAGGACAAACTTTGGACTCAATCAGTTACAAAAAACATTTTCTTTCTTTTTTTGAGATGGATTGAAATTATTAACAACAATACATTGTTAGGATAGACTTATGTGTTTAGGACAGACCAATGTCTTATAATATTGGAATATACATATAATTATAATTTACACAAAATTAATTACCATTTTATATTTGATGATGTTTCCCATACATTTTTAATAAATTAAATACATTTAATTTGTTTTTCTTAGGTTTAGAACCTGTTAAGGTTAATTTAGCTCGTTGTAGTTTGTTCTTATCTTTAGAGGAGTTCCTCACAGCTGCCTGCTGCTTTTTTAAGATTACTAAGAAGTATATTGTTATTCATTTTAGTTAGTCTTCAAGCACTCATATACACACATTCTAACTCATTTCTTAATTGGGAAAGCGTCAATATTTTACTCAAATTGCTACTTAAGACAGAATCAGTGGGAAAACAGAAGGAGTAAGTTGTTGGGATCTTTATACAGTTTAAGAGTGTTTTCACTTCCTGCAATAGAGACCTCCTTAGACTAAGAAAAGGAGAGGACCACCTGTTGAGGGCTGGTAGCTCTGATAGAAGAATACTTCCCAGGTGATAGAAAAAGGAGGGGCCCAAAGTCTGGCAAGGAAGGGGCATTAAAGAGCTAGGGAGACACAGAAGAATTAGAACTAGCTGGGAAAAATTCTCCAGGTGTGGACAGAACATGAAGAAGGTCACCCCAAAGAGATAAAAACAATCAGGGTTATACACTTTCCAGTGGACCAGTTCAGAGGGGCCGTGCTACCAAGCCCAATACCAATAAGGATGAAGAGACCAATGATTGCATGAAGAGACCAATGATTGCCAGGCCAAAGGCATACCAGGTGGTGAGGGGTGTAGGACACATAAGAGCAGATAGGCAAATAAAGTGATTTCAGAAGGAGCAAAGTCTTGAAGGGTCCCTTGAAGGAAAAGATCTGTAATCCACTCACAAATGTCTCCAGAACTGTTTGTTTCAGACCAAGACCAATCCTCCAACAAATACTGAATAAATGACACAAAATGACAAAACAGATATGGGCCAGACATACTCTCACACTCTCATATTCTCAGAATCAGAACCAGAACACACTCTTATACACTTTTAACTTGCCTGTGAGTGATCTAACAACATGGTAGTTCAATGGTGTTTCTTGTGATGGGTGTTGACATGCATTTCTGGGAGTTCCTGACAGGCCAGTAGGGCTGAAGTTCCCCCCTGGTAGGGTTGTTTTATCAACACATGTCTCTGAGAGTTTCTGACAGGTTAATGGCCTGGCAACCTGGGGTCTCTGTTCAAAGTTCCTGTCTCTTTGATTTTCCCTTAGGAAAGGGGAAGGGCTCTACATAAACTTACAACAAATGAATTTAACAGTTACATATCTTCACAACAATCTACAACAAATAAGCATAACAAAAATACCATTAATGGTTAATTAATGTCTGCAGACACTAGCCAAAAATAGATGTTTAATTGGCTTACCTCTGGAGGTGGATTCACAGGTGAATTTACTGCCAAGTGGCTGCTGTTTTTTAAAAAAGTAAAGAGGACTGTTTCTTTTTTCCTTTAGTTTCAAATGAGTAATTGACCTTGGGTCTTCTGCTGAGTGCTGGCACCTTATCGCAAGACTATTTGTAACCTAGCAACCACAGTTTTTAGCAGGCAAAAAGTTAGGAAAACAGTTTTTAACAAACTTTGTATTAACTCTTTAATTGCCAGAAAGAGAGGATCTTGGACTCAAGTGGGTTATTTGCACTACAGTGTCAAAATGAAATTAGGAAGTACAAAGGGGCCATGTGAGAAAGATAGACGCCAATAAACACAGTACACTGCCAAATAGACCAAGATTTTAGAGAAACACTGTATAGTAAGATCTCTACCCAGAAATTGATGTAAAACTGACAAATCAAATACAAAATAACTGACAAGTTTTATACAATCTCACAAACATAAGAAGGGGTGATCATGGGGAACAGGGACCTACCAGGGACTCACCCTCTGTGAGTCAAAAGAAGAAAACCTGACCGACCAGAGACTTGAGAAAGGGAACTTGACAAGGTGGTTTCACTTTCTCATCATTGCCCTTAGTGTGGTGGCTGAAACCAGAAAAATTGTCAAAATGAATACAAACAGTTAAACAAGTTTGACATGGGAAACAGGGGCCTACCCTATTTCCCTATTACAGACAGATAAGGGGCCTACCCTATTTGCCCTATTACAGACAGATAAGCCAATAAAACAAAAGAAACAGATGAACAAAACAGAAGAGACGAACAGACAAAAATCAATCAGGTGCTGAGCCGTGAAGTCACATCCAAACTCTTTCACTCACTTACTTATACAAAACATAGAACATACAAGAGACTTAAAAAACAAATTTGAACAATCTAAAAGACTGCTAGTGCCAGCAACTCAAACCTGTACCTAAACCTGAACTTGTACCCAAACCTATCAAGGAGCCATCTCTCCTTTTGCCTTGGCTGCATCCAGCCATTCCCTTGGGACCCTGGTCTTACACCTGCGTTCAGCTTGCCTCTCCCCTGGACTCTCTAGAGGTATAGTACAGAACAGAAGCCAGTCAAAACCATGCCAAAAACTGGCACCAAAACAGAACAGAATAGAACTTACCGAATTGGAAAATTTAGGAACCAGGCCCTAAATCCATGTCCAAGAGCTCTGGTGTGGGGAAACTCCCCGAAGCCTCCCCTTGGAGCTGTCAGCTGGTGGTGGGCCCAGGTGGGAGGGGGGGTGTCTGATGAATCTCGCTGGGGCCTCCAAATCTTGTGACTCACATAGCTGAGGAGACACAGACCCCACTTAAATGTAATTAATTAATAGAAATTTATTGTACCTGCACAGGGGTCATTGTCATAGGAAGCAAGCAACCCCAAATGACAGATAAAATGAGTCTTTATACCCTATTTCTGCAACACGGCAAGCAGGCAAAGGTACAGAAGCTGAATCATTGCAGTTAGCCTTGGGCAGGGGAGGGGGGATTGCGTAGTACAAGGAGAGGCAGGAGATACATCAAGCCTCTCTTCCCTATGTACTTTCTTATCTTTAAGCTTCTTCTCAGAGTTCCCCTCCCCACCTACACACTCCCTTATCTTCATGGCTCTTCTCAGAGTTCTCCTCCCCACCTGTGAGGGAGCTGGGACTAATGGATCCAAAGGAAGTTTCTTTTTCAAGGGTAGGGCCTTGATTATCACAGTAGAAACATCCATGGAAGAAACAACTTTTTGAGTAAATGGTGTGTAAACCTTATAAATGAAGCTATTATAATATTTGATATAAATTCCCTTTTTGGAGCCAAGTTATCCAATTACATGTCCACATTTTTATGTGATGCAAAGTAAATTATTAGAGGACTGCTAATGATATATTATCTCAATTTTTCAGTTTCATAAAGTTCATAAAAGTGTTAAATTAGTAATAAACCTCATAAATCACATGGTTTCACCACTTCACTTTTCAGAAAAAATTCAAGCTTTGATTAATTTTAAAAGAAAAATGTGAGGTCTCAATAAAAATAACCTGTTTTAATGTAAAACTAAAGATGTTTTGTGGATATTTCTATAAACATTCACAAAATTCATCTTAATTGCCCACTACTTTGGAAAGATTTTGCTATTTTAGATTGATAAAAATATGTTTGGGGGCAGTGCCTGTGGCTCAGTGGGAAGGGTGCCAGCCCCATATGCCAAGGGTGATGGGTTCGAAAACAGCAATTACAACTGCAGCAACAACAACAAAGCTAGGCGTTGTGGCAGGGTCCTGTAGTCCAAGCTACTCAGGAGGCTGAGGCAAGAGAATCGCTTAAGCCCAAAAGTTAAAGGTTGCTGTGAGCTGGAGACCATGGCACTCTACTGAGGGTGACAAAGTGAGACTCTATCTCTAAAAAATATATATATATATATGATTATACAGATACACATTTATAAACTGGCATATCATTTCCCCTTTTAACATACGCACATGGTATATAATACTGTAGCCACTGTAGCAAACTGTCTGTAGGTTCTTTGTGCAGAATCAGAGAATAAGGACAATGAGTGACAGTGACACAGCACATCTGCGTGTGCCCAGCCAACACCAGTGTCACAGGGAGTGAAGCAGCCAGGTGGGGTAGAGCATCAGAGACCTATGCCTCAGAGGCCTGTTGCTTCCAGCTGTGATGCAGGAACAGGAGAGGGGCCATCCTCACAGCTGGCTGCACTGCCCTGCTGGGCGTATCTGTGTGAGTATGCACACGTGTGAGTGTATGAGTTTGCATGTGTGAGTATGGGTGTGTTAGTATGTATGTATGTATGGGGTGTGTATGGAAGCATGTGGGGGTGTGTGTGTGTGCAAGTATGAGCATGTGCACATCTGCGTCCCCCAAATCTGAACTCTGACCCCCATGTGATAGTGTCTGGAGGTGGGGACCTTTGGGAGGACATTAGGGTTAGGTGGTGCCATCTGAGTTGGGCCCTGGCTGAGTTAGGCCCACTGGTGCCTTGGTGGGGAGAAACCTGGCTTCCTGTCTCCACTGGGTGGGAGAAGGCGCCTAGGAGCAGGGTTCCTACAGGAGCCTACAGGAGCCGGCACTGACTCTGACTGGGGTCGGGGGGAGGCGGGTAGCCAGGCGCTGTGGGATCCTTTAGAAGCTGCGTGCTTTCCAGAAATGAAACGCATTCAGCCTCCCCATCAGAGTTTTCCAGCAGGGCTGGAGAAGTGCGGGATGGAAACAGCGCCCCACGCTGTCCCTGCTGACCGGTGCGGCCAAGTGGAGACTGCTGCGGGGTGGGCTGCGGGCAGCCGGTGCAGGGATGCTGGACACTGCCAGGCACTGGGCACCACTGGGCTGGTGTGGAGGCACTGGGCACTGCCGGGCACTGTAGTTGGCTCCGCTGTGTGATGCTGGTCAGGGAGATGGGGGCAGCGCCTGGCACTGTAGTTGACTCAGCTGTGTGATGCTGGGCGGAGAGACAGGGGCAGCACCTGGCACTGTAGTTGACTCGGCTGTGTGATGCTGGTCGGGGAGACTGGGGCAGTGCCCCTCTCCCTCTCAAGGTGATGACTCAGGAGGGGGCCGCCTCATTCCTTGACCACTCAGCTCCAGCGGCCACTGTTAAATATTCGTTATTTACTGCATACTTTGAACTAGATTTAAAGAAAACAATAATGAAAACAAATGCCTTTGCCTTGCTGAGGCATTTTAAAATCCAAAAGCTCAAGCAAGGCAAACTTTGGGGACGGAAAGTAATAATAAATTGAAGCCAAGCCCAATCTTCAGTTAAAAGTTTTTAATTTTTCAAGCCATTCTGCCTCCTCATTCTTTTTTGGTGGTTTTGTCATCTCTAGACAAAATTAACCTGTCCAACATGTTAAGAACAGGGGATGTTTCTGCTTCAGACCACAGAAAGCCTAGAGAAAATCCTGGACAGGCTTAATCACTTCAGTTCCTTAGGTGGGTAGGTGTGTGTGTGCACATATGTACACAGAGACATGCATACACACCCCTGCCCTGACTCACTCCATTAGGAATTTAAGGCAAATTGACCGGAGTTTCATAACTGAGGCAGGGCAGCCTGGCCAGGGTCAGATACATAGTGTGTCCTAACTTGGGGACACTCTGGTCTTTTAAAGTTAAACTGCCTGGAGCTCACAGGACAACAAGGGTGTCACGATGGCCATGGCTTACAAAGACATGGCGGGCAGCCATGGTCTACCCCAGCCCCAGTGGCCCGACACCACCCGCATCACAAGGTGATGTGGTGGGTAGCAGTGGTCTCCCCCAGCCTGATGCCACGTACATCCCCAGATGAGGGCTCCCTGAGGACCTGCCCTACAGGGCAGCTGTGCTCACTCAGAGGATTGACTGGCTCTGCTTGTCACCAGGGAGGAGAGACAAATCCAGGCTGGATGTTTTCCCTCCAGGGCTTGTGCAGGGAGGAGGAGAGCCCTGGACAAACTAAGCTGTGAAACTTCACAACCAGCCTTGAGTCAGTCTGAGCAGGTCCCATATTTTTGTCCTTTTGCATCATGAGATGCGTAAAGACAGCCTTGGACACTTGGAGACAGGCATTTGGCAAGGAAGAAACACAGGCCCATGAGGCTGTGCTGGCTGCACCCAGTGTGTGCGAGTGGCAGGGTGGGGGGTTGCGGTCAGCTGGCTCAACCTCCTATGGGGACACACTTAGGGAAAAGAAGGAAGCACCACAGGGTCACAGAGCCTTGGTGTCTGAAATGTGCTCCCAGCACCTGGGGCAGGGAGGCTGCGGCCACAGAGTGGCCTTGACATCAGAAAGGAGGAAGAAGAGGAGGAGGAGGGTCTAGAAAGTACATGACAGCGGAGGCGGGGGTGGGGGACAGTGTGTCAGAGGTTCTCCAGGCTTTCCGTGGGACCTCACTAATCATATGCATAAGGTCTCAGTCTCCATGAAGGTCCAGGGAGGAGGGCGCCTGTCGGGTGGTGGGGAAGTGCCAGGTGGACACCCTGTGAGTGAGGCAGGGAGGGGTTTGTGTCGGAATCTAGGGCCAGGCCATGTGGACCTTTGAACTTTTGCAATCCAGGCTCTGATGTCTCCAAGCTCACAGTGTTTCAGGCAGCTGTGCACAGCTGTGACATCTGCCCACATCAGGAGCAGTGGGCCTGGAGGGGGCCTGGGGAAGACAGACTGATGAGTGGTCAGGGGCTGATGAGTGACAGCGTGGGGTGCCATGTCCCAGAGGAGGGTATTGGAGCCAGGGCTGCAGTGCATAGGTCGCAGCAGACCTGGTGGCCACAAGTTTCAGTGTCAAGATCACAGCCTCTGCACAGGAGGCTGGCATCAGATTCCAGAGGTAACAAAATGTGGGATCAGACTTAGAGTGACTCAGAGATTCCTGCAGAGAAGGAGGTTGTGGCAGGATGCAGTGGTGCCCATGCATTTGCTGAGAATTAAAGTGTCATTGAAACTTTTAGATTTGTATTTATGGTTTACTGTGTCATAGGTAATCCAGGACCCATTTTGCCATTTCTGAAAATTGAGTATTTTCACTTCCTGGTAGATGACACCCACAGATGTGGAGACCAGGCTTGGGGTGACTTGGGGGTGAGTTGGGATGACTCGGGCAGCCCAAGGCTGGCATACACACTGTGCATACTTGCACAGTTCCAAGTACAGGAACTTGGGGGGGGGTCATAGCCATTCTTTCATTATCCCAGTTTAAACCTACACAGTTTTCAGTGTGCAGAGGTAATTTTAAACTTTGAATGTTTAATAAAGAGGACAGGTGTGGAGGGATTTTATTTTCCAATTTTATGTCTGGTCCTTGCGTGATGGTCACACAGCTGTTGTTTGTTGTGGTGGCAGGTGCATCTTTTGAGGAATGCTGGCGATGAGGTCACCATCACCGTGCAGTATCTCAGCCAGGCACCCTCATTTCTGAAGCTCCCGTTAGGTAAGTGAGGAGGGGGAGCTCAAGGCCACTGTGGAAAGTCTCCCCTGCCCCTATTTACCTAAATGCCACAGCTCTGGCAGGGGTATAAGTCCCTGTGCTCACACACATCCTAAGAGCAGGAAGGTACTGTGCCCTGCAGGGTCACACATGGACCTTCTCGCCCAAGGCTGTGAAGACACGCCATCTCACAGCTCCCATCAGACAGCTGATTGGACAGCTCTTCCTCAGACGGAGTGGCTCTGATTGTGTTTATCTACAGGAGTGTGCACTCACAATGTTTATATTTAAAACAACTATGTGCACCCAAAAAACTGTTACTTCAGAACATGAAGGCAGTGGTGCATGTACACTGTGCCCGGCTGTCTGGCATGCAGCTTGCAATGCCCTACTGTATGCCAGTGTGACCCAGTATGAAAGTGATGACTCTCAAATCTAGAAAAATGCCTTCATGAGTATAATTACTGCAGCTTTTACTTATTCTATTCAACTGGCATGTTTCTATACGTTATGAAGTGCCCATCATCCCTGTTGTCCTCTCAGCTCTCCTGGTGGCAGTGCTGTCCTTGGTGATCAGGACACAGTCCAGGCTCTCTGGGACAGTCATCTACAGGTGGCTCAGACCTTGAGGACAGGTGTAAGAAACAGGGGCTTCTGCCCAACTGGTGGCCAGGCTCCTCCTCTTCCAGCTCAGGGTCTTTCCTTCCTCCTGTTCCTGCTCTGTCCACACCTCCCTTCCCTCCTCTGCAGGGCCCTCTGCTGGGTTTTACTCTGGCTCAGAAGTCACCATATTCACTGGCCTGCCTCTGCTTACTCTTCCTGAATAACCCTCAGCAAATCAATCTCAGAAGCCCCCTTTTCCTCTTGGACCATACAGGATGACGATGGTATTTTCTATTTTTTTTTAAATGGTATTCCTCCCTATGTTGTAAAAATACAACAGTAAGATAACCTACCAGCCACCTGAAAAGACCAAGGCCTCTGCTGTCACGTCCCAGGGAGCAGCCCCGGGGTCTCCAGGGAAAGATCCAGGATATTGAAGTTCTTTGGATGCAGTAAGGGCTATTTCCAGAGCTCCAGAAAGTGGGAAATGTTACAAATCAGGACAGAAATTCAGAACAGAAATGTCACACATTGCCCTATGGTGACCCCCCAGTGTTCTAAGAGGTCTGCTGGGGAAAGATGGGGGGACTTCTAGGACTTCCTTGGGGCCTCAGTGTGAGGGAGGCTCCAGGAGTCCCCAAGTGCCTGGGAAAGGTCCATGTCATGGTGTAGACGCATCCCTGGGCCACAAGTGAGCCAGGGTCCAGTGGGTCTGGGGAAGTCCTGGGTGGGGAAGGCTCAGTATTTGAGATTTCTGTGGGTTAAATAACTCATATATTTTTGCAAAAAGAAGACGGTAGATTGGAAAAGAGAAGTGATGTATATACCACATGAGGAGAGTGACAGGACAGGGGGACTGTGGTCACTCGTGTCCGTCACTGGAGGCCTGAGCAAGAGCATGTGACAGTGGGAGGCCAGCTGTGGGGGTGCAGGTGCAAGTGTGACCATTGAAGAGACAGGGTGGTCCCACTGCCCATGGACAGGAGGGTGGGGCCACAGAGGTAGCCTATTAGTCACCTTCTAAATCTCCGAAAGAATCACAACCACAAAGTATGCAAACAAAACGTGCACCTCCTAATATTCTGAAATTAAAATAGAAAAAAAAAAACCTGTAAAAGACAAAAAAAGAAAGGGTGTCTTAAGAGAGATGATGGTACAAAGTTCATTGTGAGTTGTGATGAGCCATCTCCTGCCACTGCCATGTCTTTAAGATGGTGGGAGCAATGGCTCTGCCAGGGGTCACAGTGGTCACTTCATCAGGAGGTAAAGAATCCCCATGACAGCCAGGGTTGACTGGTTGCATTCAGCATCACAAATTTGGTGTCTTGAAAGTGAACAGTACCCAGGTTCAGTATCCCAAGGCCGGGTGTTTGCCCATCTGCATCTGTCCAAGGAGTTTCTGTGTGTCCAGAGAGACCAAGGGCTGCTTCCCCATGTTGCAGGCTGGGAGTAGGGGCCACATGTAGAATCCAAGATATCCATTGCAGGATGCTCCTAGCTGCCCTCCTGGTGAGGAGGGCAGTTGCAGGAGGATGTAGGGCCAGATCACAGAGAGAAGGGTCCCCTCGGAGGCTGTGGGCAAGTGCTGGGCCAGAGCCACCCAGGGCCAAGGTCACCCTTCCCCTGAGGACAGGACACTCTTAAGCCAAGTGGCCTCAGACAAGGTTTTGGCCTCTGTTTACATCAGCAGCTTCATGGCCCCTTCTGACCATGCCTCACAATAGTCGCAGGGCTAGGATAGCTGCCTGAGGCCTAGAGACCTCCCTCAGCCCTTCTGCCCACATGCTGTGAGGCTCTGGCCTCTGGTGGGCTCTCCTGGCCTGGCTGAGGAGGTGGGTCAGCCTTTCCTCACACTCAGGCACTGACTGATGGAACTCAGAAATAGCCTGAGCTCAAGTCTCCCAAGACCTGAATCCTCAGGATTCAGAGTTCAGGGGAGTCAAGTCTCCGGGAACTAGCACAGCCTGGTCTCCTGTTAGTAGTTCTGTTTAATGCACACGCGTTACGTCTTGAATTTCTGTGGGTTAAATAGCTCATTGATTTGCCTGGGGAAGGCCCAGGAATGGTGCTCCGGTGAGCACTGATCAACACGTTTTTGTTCGGATGCTCTTCCCTTTCTGTTGGGCCTGTGCCCGGGAGAGGAGTTGCTGGGTTGTAGGGTAACTGTGTTGAACTTCTGAGCAACTTCCAAAGTACTTTCCGTGGTGACTGCCCAGTTCCTGTTCCAACTAGCAGCATGTGAGTGTAATCAAAGTAGTTTCGATAGACTTAGTTCATTATTCTAGGTTAAATGTTGTAATAAATGTTGATTATAAGCTATTATGCTATATGTTTTCTAATATTATTGCTTATTTTGGTGCCAACTATGTTTATTTTTATTATTAATGACTATAAATACTGACCATGTTTTAAATAACATATTTTACCAGTGTTAAACAGAAGAGAAATATAACTGTTAATTTCTCTTTTTGGATAAAGTGAAAAAAATACCCATTTCTTTAGAAGTAATTGAAATCTAGGGCTTACACATGGCCATCAATTTTAAATTTATTCACTCACTTATTCATTTATTCAATTATTATTTATTTGCTGCCTTTAGTCATGTGTCTCTGTTAGCTAAAACATTTCCCTTGGGTTTTGGGGAGAGAGCCATCGGTGAAAAATATTTTGGTTTTAATTTCAAATTACTGATAAGCTGGTTGTGGAAATTTTAAAAAGTCAGTGGGGCAGAGTTGCAAGCGGATGATGTAGAGAAATGTGCCCCTGAGAGGGCAGGTGCAGGGCGACCTTCAGACACAGGCTGTGCAGAAGCTGCTCCAAAGCAGTGCCTTCACTGAGTGTCTCATGTACAGTAGTAAATGGAAGAGAGATGTTTAGCCATCAAATAAAATGGAGAATTCAGTTTTTTGGTTTTGGGTTTTTTTTTTTAAGTTTTTGGCTGGGGGTGGGTTTGAACCTGCCACCTCCAGCATATGGGGCTGGTGCCCTACTCCTTTGAGCCACAGGCGCCACCAGAGAATTAGTTTTTACACTAAGATAAATAGTTCTCATTCCCCCAGAGTTCCATACACCTTTCAATATCTTGATTTACATGTAGTAATATGGTGTGAATTGTTATATGAAAATTCTGGTTCTCATAGACACTGTGTGGCCAGTGGGGACGCCTGGTGTGTTGACATGCCCTCACGTGCAGGTGACAGGGACCAGGGAGTCCTGGGCACCACCTCCCTAGGCTCAGGGCATCTGCACTCAGAGTCAGGGGCCCAGGGAACCTTCAGCTACCAAGATGCTGCACCTGGAACCATAGACCTCAGGTCAGAAGGCCAGGTCTAGGCAGAAGAGGACAGAGGTCACGGGCTAGGAGAGTCACCTATACAGGTGTGCATACAGATTCAGGCACACAGACACAAAGACACAGACACACAGAAACAGAGACACATACATAGACATATACACAAGTACACACACAAATGCACAGTCACACACACTGAGATACACAGAGACATACATACATAGACACACACAGATGCACATACCATAAGCTCTTCCCTAGTGGCCTAACCACAGGCACAACCAAGGAGAGCACAGGTTTGGGCAGATTAGAACTCTGAAGGAACAGCCGTGTCCCGTCCCCGCTGCTGGAAGCCCCCAGCTGTGAGCAGGGCCACTCTCATCTGCAGTCGGTCAGCCCGATGCTCCTTCTGCCGTGTCCTTTCCAGCTGCTCCCAATTCTGTGACATGTCCAAACTAAATCCTGGCCTCTCTTGAGCTGGAGGTGCCCTGTGCCACCCTCCCTGTGCCTGGGCTGGCAGTGGGGGAAGGAATGGAGATGGTGATGAGGCAGAGGAGAAGTGCCCACAGGTGCCCAGAGCAGGGCTCCTGGGCCACCTGTCCCAGCCGGGCATGGGAGGGCTGTGGGGCAGCCTCCACCTCCAGGACAGGAAGCCATATTGTAATTCATATGGGTGACCTTCCCATGTGAGCTTGTTCCTGCAGGTCCTTGGACACACTGGAGCCATGCCTTCCAGTGCCCCTGACCTCTGCTCTCTACAACCCAGCTTCTTCCTTTTTTTAATATCACAGTCTACAAATGGTACCTGATTTGTCTTTATATTTTCCACTAAAGCAATTTTCTATTCAGAGATAACTGCAAAATGTCAAAGAAATAAATCAATTGAAATGAAAATTGGAAAGTCAAGAATAACTTTCAGAAAATTAGCACACTTCATCCTGGTGGCAGAAGGTCCCCAGGGTGTGGGTCAGCGAGGGCCTGCAGGGTGCACAGGGCAGTGCTGTGTCCCTCTGGCAAGCAGGTGGGAATGTGCAGAGCCCTCAGGTGGCCTGGCTGGCTGTAACTGGCCTCCGCTCCTCTGAGAGCCACCAGGCTATGTGCCCTGACTTCCTGCATGGTGGCACTGAAGCTGCCTCACTGTCCCACAGGCCGCACTTGGCAACATATGTCTCTCCTCCTGTTTCAGGGTCCCCTGGGTCACCCAGCAACCACAGCAGCAAGGCCTCCTCTCCGCTCTTTGACAGTGGTTTGCATCTGAACGGACACTCCAGCCACTTGGTAAGCACCTGGGCAGCCCCTGCTTTTATTCTGAGGGTGGTGCCCCCCCCACCCCAATAACCTGTAGGCAGCTTGAGAGGATGCACCACTGCCCTGCAAAGATGCCTGTGACTTCTGGAGAGGGGATACCAAGAGCCTGGGTTTAAAGTGCCACTCTGGACATTTCTCCCCCGGGGAAGTCCAGTCACAGGGCTGTGACATGCTCTAATCTCATGATTCACGGCATCTCTGTGAGCAGGTGGAAATAGGCAATGTCGAGGTGGGACCCAGAAACCTACCTCTCACTCACCCATACCCTGACCACAGCAGTCAGGGCTGATGGTTTTTAGAAAACGTCCATGAGATGCACAAGAAAGGGCTTTCTGTCTGGTTAAGTGGCGGTACCTATGGCAGTGTGAACACCTCAGGTCATCACAAACTTTAATCAAGCTCCAGATACCCACACCCCAGCAAGCCAGAATCCAGATCTCCAGGGAGTCATGGAGCAGCCCACAGTGGCACAGCACTGTCCCTGGGGCCTGGGACCACTCACCCCACTACATGGATTCATTATTCCAGAGGCAATAGTAAGCAATTAAAAACTGTACACTCCAACATGCAGTTTGAGAAACTTCTTATTGTCAATCACCTCTAATCTCCCTCCCAAATAGCAGACTGCAGACCTGTGGGCAGAGCCTGGGGCCTGCACCTATGTCTCTAAGATGCCTTTCTTATTTTTAACCATTTAATATAACTAACTCTTCATAATTAAAAATTTCATTTAGCCTCTGTGTGAGTTATAGAGCAAAATAATTAAACATATGCCCAGAAACTCACAGTTCTGATCACTGGCTATCCCCTGGACACCTTTACATTCCAGATGTGAAGCATCCTGAATTTTCTGTTTGCCACTTCCTTGGTTTAGTAAAGAAAACTTTTCTGTGTATGTATATTCCTCAAAATGTACTATTTCATTTATTTTGAGCCTTATAAAATATTATTCTGCCATAGTCTTTTGAGATTTGCATCTGTACTTACTATTATGTTTTTATGGGTTTTTGCTATCTGATATCTCATTCTGTAAGCACACTCTCTGACATCTCCCCAGTGAGCACACTTTCTGACATCTCCCCGTCTGAGCACACTCTCTGGCGTCTCCCCAGTGAGCACACTCTCTGACATCTCCCCATCTGAGCACACTCTCTGGTGTCTCCCCATCTGAGCACACTCTCTGTCATCTTCCCTTGTGAGCACACTATCTGACATCTCCCCATGTGAGCTCACTCTCTGGCGTCTCCCTGTCTGAGCACACTCTCTGGTGTCTCCCTGTCTGAACACACTCTCTGGCGTCTCCCTGTCTGAGCACACTCTCTGGCATCTCCCCGTCTTAGCACACTCTCTGGCATCTCCCCATCTTAGCACACTCTCTGGCATCTCCCCGTCTGAGCACACTCTCTGGCATCTCCCCGTCTGAGCACAGTCTCTGGCATCTCCCCGTCTGAGCACACTCTCTGGCATCTCCCCATCTGAGCACACTCTCTGGCGTCTCCCTGTCTGAGCACACTATTTGACATCTCCCCGTGTGAGCTCATTCTCTGGCGTCTCCCCGTCTGAGCTCACTCTCTGGCACCTCCCCGTCTGAGCACACTCTCAGGCGCCTCCCCATCTGAGCACACTCTCGGGCGCCTCCCCGTCTGAGCACACTCTCGGGCGCCTCCCCATCTTAGCACACTCTGTGGTGTCTCCCTGTCTGAGCACACTATCTGACATCTCCCCATGTGAGCTCACTCTCTGGTGTCTCCCTGTCTGAGCACACTCTCTGGCATCTCCCCATCTGAGCACACTCTGTGTTGTCTCCCTGTGTGAGCACACTCTCTGGCATCTCCTCATGTGAGAACACTATCTGGCATCTCCCCGTCTGAGCACACTCTCTGATGTCTCCCCATGTGAGCACACTATCTGGCATCTTCCTGTCTGAGCACACTCTGATGTCTCCCAGTGTGAGCACACTATGGGTTACTTAGTGTCAATTGCTCATGGACATTCAGCTTTAGTTTTATGTCAGTTTTTCCAGTTTGTTGTCTTTAAAATCAGACCCCTCCAGAAGACACTTAGCAATGTCTCTGGGCCTAGTGCATAAGGCAGAGCTTCCAGTTCTAGTCTATGGCAGTGTCTACTGTTGACGTTTTCTGGGCAAGTGTCACACAAGTCACACGACCACAGCCCCAGGGAGTCCGGCTGCTCCCAGGCTACATGTTTTCCTGACTGAGTATTTATGGTACAGAGAAGTAAATTTGTCGCAAATGGTTGGCCATTCAGGGAAAATGGTTCTCTCTTGCCTTGTATTTCATTTCTATGAGTACTAATGAGTTTTCTTTGATTTTTCTATTTGTATTTACCCTTGTTCTTTCCTCTTCTGTGAAATGCTGTCCATCCTCTTTGCTCACTTGTATCCAATGTTGCTTGTCCTTTTCTCACTGGCCCATTGAAATTTTTTACACGTACAAGCTAATAAATTTTGTTGGTAATGGTGCAAATCTCTCCTTGGTTTATAATTTGTCTTTTCATTGTCTTTCCACTATCTTACAGCAAACAGAAGTTAATCTCTATGTTGCCAAACTTCTCAATTCATTCCTATTAGAGTTTGTGATTTTAGGATCTTATTCAAGAAATCTTTTCTCACCAGAAGCTTATAAGGGTATTTGTTTATGTTTGTCTCTAAGTATTATTAAGGTTCACTTTTCACGTTATATGCCTCAGTCACATGAGATTTGTTTTGTAAAACATGTGAAAAGATCTGTGACTGCCCCAAGCATGTAACATGCTTTAGAGGCACAGAGTTCACTGCCCAGGCCTCTGCTGCCTGCTGTCACCCCCACTGCCTAATTTCCATGTTTACCACAGGCTCTGTGCTCCTGGGCTCAACTCTGTCCACCTCCTGACTCCCTTTGTTTTTTTTTTTTCTGTCTTCTCTCTTCCTGTGTTTTTCTTGTGAATTGCAAAACTCTAGATCAGAGTCTACAAAAAATAGTATTGGAATTTTAATTGCAATTGTGTGAAATTTAGATTTCCTGGAGAGAACAAAAATCTGTATGACTTATCTTTCTTTTTTTTTTAATTTGCATTTTTCTTTTTTTTTTCATTAAATGATAGCTGTATACATTAATGCAAACATGGGGTACAGTGTAGTGTTCTCATATACATTTTGACATACTTTCATCACTTAAGTGTCAGGGTTCACTGGGGGTCTGATCTGAGTTGTGCATTGACGGGGGAAACAACACTGGGAAATAATGAGACTTTACACCAACTGAATGCATAAAGCCTGGAGAGGCATACATTGACTCACATGTCATGTGGCAGATTGAGACAACGCAGCAATTTTCTGATTTCTCAGAAACCTTTTATTGATCTCTAACACAAAGTGTATATGCAAAATGTAAAGGTGTCAAAATTCTAAAGTAGGATTAGAAAAATTCCAAGACCCCAGGAAGATTGGGTAAAGAGGAAATGGCTGGGTAATCAGGAATATAGGGTAGTGAGTTGTCAATGATGGCAGATAACATATTCAGAAATGGGGAGGAGAAAACAAGTTTCATTTCCACTGGACAAACAACCCAGCCTCCCTAATCTAACTGCTGATCAGGAGTTCAAAGGGTGTAGCTCTCCTGCCTGCTGATTCTCCCCACAGAGATGGTCTGAGCAACTTTGCCCTGTCTGTGGTTTCTCTGAGCTCCTTTCATCTTTGGTGGTCTTGATGAGCCCCCAGGAATGGCACACTTATGGGTTTTGCCCTGGATTGAGGCAAGGAGCTCAGCAGAAAGTAAGCCTATCTACCTCCTACAAATAAGGAAGGGAAAATAGGTGAATAAAACAGAATACTAAGAGGAGAAATAGATCTGCACCAACATGGTCTCTTAAGTCTCAACAAAGATGCCAATGGAATTTAATGGAAGAAAGTTTTCTCAACACATAGTGATGAAACAACTGGAGATTCACATTATAAAAGAGCTAACCTTGTCCTCCACCTCACATCATACACAAGAGAATTGGGAATTGAACATAGACCTAACTGTAAAATCTAAAACTACAGAGCTTGTTTTGTAGAAAACATAGTTGAATATCTTTATGACATGGAGATATGCAAAGATTTCTTAGCTATAACACAGAAAAATTACTCATAAAAGAAACCCTGATAGATTTGACTTCATAAAATTAAAAACTGCTCATTAAGCTGGGCATGGTGGCTCACACCTGTAATTGTAACACTCTAGGAGGCCAAGGTGGCTGGATTGCCTGAGCTCTGGAGTTAGCCTGAGGAAGAGGGAGACCCTGTCTGTAAAAATAACTGGTGTGGTGGCAGACACCTGTAGTCCCAGCTTCTTGGGAGTCTAAGGCAAGAGCATCCCTTGATCCCAAGAGTTTGTGGTTGCTGCAAGCTATGATGCCACAGCACTCTGATACTGAAGGTAACAGAGTGAAAGTTTGTCTCAAAAACAAACAACAACAACAGCAACGACACTGCTCATCACAAGATACTGTTAAAATGAATAAACTAAGAGAAAGTATTTGAAATCCCAATACATGCAACAAACTTCCACAAACCAATGAAAAAATAACTAAAAAATAAGCAAAGCAAAGGAAAAAATGATCAACATCTTCAAGTCAACAGCAAAATGCAAATAAAAACATCTACTGATAATGCTGAAATGAAAATGAAACTCTGTACCAAGTGCAGCCAAGCAGATAAAACAGAAAAGCTGTTTTTCAATGCAGATGGAACTTTGTGCTTTCCCATCAGAAACATTTCAGCTTGCTCTTTCCCTACATACTTGGCTGTACTTGGTACAGGAAGGTTATGTTAACCAGTTTGATGAAAATATTTCAAATTGTGTATAAAAACAGCACACTGTACCCCATGACAGTATCAATGTACACAGCGATGATTTAATAAAAAAAAAAGAAAAACAGCTTTTCAGTTTAACTTTATAAACATTGACATTCTTTAACCCAGCAGTTCCATTCCCAGGTATTTATCCAAAAGATAATTAACTATGTGTTCACAAGAAGACTTGTAGAAGAAACCATGGCAGCTTTTTTCAAGGTAGCCCCAGCTAGAAACAACACAAATGAATGTCCATCATCAGGACAAGTTAACAAATCCTGGTACTTTATACAGTGGAATTCTACTGCTGAATAAAAAGAAACAAAATATGAATAAATTTTACCATATGGATAAATCTCATATGGTAAATGATGAGATATTATTCCAAGTAAAAAAAGCCAACACAGAGGGAAAAAAAAGAAAAAAGCCAACACAAAAGACCATGGATTTCACTTATGTGATGTTCTGGAACAAAATGAATTCAAGTTAAAACAAACAAACAAACAATAGTTGATTCTGGCACACAGAACTAAATCAAAAACTCATAAGCGAATTTTTGGGGAGATGAAAAGTGGTCAATATTTAGTACAGATGTGGATTACACTTATTTAGCCATTTTAAAAAATTGTGTAACTAAGATATGTGTAAATTTTACCTAAAGCATCTAAAATTTACAGGGGAGTGAGTGGAGTTACAGATGGTGGAACGTTTATAGTTGTTGAAGGTGAGTGATGAATACATTATGCTGCCTTGTTCACTTTGTAGGTGTTTGAAAATTTCTATAATAAAACATTTTAAAAGCATGAGCTTTTAAATTAGATATACTGTGTAACATTATGGCAATGAAAATGTTCAAAATTTAATGATGTAGCGAATGTTCAGAATAAATGGAAAAATGAACTTATAAAAAGTATCTTTTTATGTATAAAAACTCCCCCCTTCTTAAAAATTAAATCATAGCTGTGTACATTATAGCATTATGGGGTGCATTATGGGGTACAATTATAGCTGTGTACATTATGGGGTGCTTTATTCCTTTTTTAAAAATTAAATCATAGCTGTGTACATTATGTGCAATCATGGGGTATAATGTGCTGGTTTTACATACAATCTGAAATGCATTCAATCAAACTGGTCAAAAAGCTATAACCCAATTATAGCCCCCAAAGTACCTTTTGAAAAGACACATACTAATGTGTAGAAAGTCACTGAAAAACTGCATCTAAAATATAAGCAGGATTATTTCTTATACAGTAGTGGGATTATAGGTGATTTTAATTTTTTTGTGTGCTTTTTTTCCTCCAGTGAATATGTATAGCTTCATCATTATATTAATCTCTTTCTTATAATTTTTGCATATAACTGATATCTAGCTCAGCCCGTGGACTGTTTGGGCATTTGCTTATTTCCTATCTCTGTCAGTGCAGAAGGCCAGGAGGCCTGTCTACTTCCAGTTCCATGTGGCTTGAGGGATTCTGAGGACTGAGTAAATACTCTCAGGGCATGTGCGGGGGTTTCCTAAGATTTCAGAAGAAAATATGATAACATCTCTAAAAATTTGTATTCGAATTATCTAGATTCATTTGATGTCTGTATTTGTCTATTTCATAATGGTTGTTATATGTTAATCAGTACAGTTGATAATTAGACATACATATGTTAAGGGTTTGCAGTGAAATTATTTTTTCGTTGAGTGAACAAAACAATCTGAAGGCACTGATTGAAAAGACGGAGGGCTGTGTCATTTGAGGAGCTTCCTGGGAAGGTGCTCTAAAGAGAGAGGTTCCACCTGAGAGGTGGATGGGACCTTCAGGAGCTGTCAGAGGGCCTGTCTGGAGAGTTGAGGATGCATCTGGTTCTGGGTTCTGTTCTCTGAGCAGAGACTGAAGGATCTGAACCAGACTGCTCCTCAAAGCCATGGGCAGGCTGCTGTGGTGAGGACTGTCCCCAACCTGACCCAGCTACATATGACATAGTGTGTCTTTCACCTTAAATTCAACTAAACTCACAGTTCAATAGCTTGCCATCTTACTGTTTTGATGTGCATTTAAAAACTTTGACCATGTGCACACATATGCTATTCCATTGTGTATATATTTGTATGTCACATTTTATGTATATATTTGTATGTCACATTTTCTTCCTTTTTATCTGTGATAGACACTTGAGTTGTTTGCATATTTTGGCTACTGTGAATAGTGCTGCTGCAATGAACACAGGAGTAAAGACATATTTTTTACATACTGATTTCAATTCCTTATGATGGGATGGCTAGACCATAGTGCAGTTCTATTTTTAGTATATTTTGAGGAACCTCCAGACTATATTGTACACCTTTATTTCACACTTGATCTTAGCCAAAAGGCCGAACAGTGATGTACACATATATTTCAAAATTACTAAAATAATACATTTCAAATGGTTTAATTACAAAAAGAGATAAGTGTGTGAGGTGATGCAGCTGTTAATCAGCTTATATGGTCATTCCACAATGTAAACATATATAAAACCATCATGTTGTACCTCATCCACATATATAATTATTTGACAATTAAAAAAAATTAGATTAAAAATAAAGCAAATGCAACCAATTTAGTTTCTAATCATTGTGTTTTAATGTAGTACCCCTGAATAGTTTAGCAATCTTCTGCATGTGGGGATGAGTAGATAAAGAGAGGCAAGATATAAACAAATACAATCATTAACATAAGAAGACACTCAAGGAAATGGTTTTAACATTCTTTATTTTCTTTCTATCCAGACTTTGCCAGAAAAACACCGATCAGAAAACTAAAAGCAACTACTCAAATTCTGCACTGCTACAAAGGAAGCCAGGAGGTAAAGGGAAAACTTAGTTACTGTGTTTTCCTTTTTTTTTTAAAATTAAGTCATTTGTACATAGATCATAAATACATTTATGCCATTATAGAATTCAATGTGTTGATTATTTGTACAAATTGGAATGCTGCAATGTTACATCCTACTAATCAACATAACCTTCACCACTTTTACCCAATTACAGGATTAAGTCATTTATGGTCTACACCTGATAAATCCAACTTGTACTTGCAATATGGATTGATAAAACGTACAAAGTTAGAATTCACCTGAGATATTTTCTAGTAATTTCATTTGCCTACTCTAAGAGTCTCATGTAGAACTGCCTGTGGAGCCACGTCCTCAGCTCAGCACTCAGAAAGTGAGGTATTAAATTACTTGGCATTCCATTTAACTACATAAACAGTACTTTGTTAATATGTTTTTAAATTCTATCATTGTTATGATGAAAATAATTATTTAACAAGGAAAGAGAGAAGGGGCATTTTGACAAGCTAATGAAACCTGGGATTTACAGACAATTTTCATGGCTGTTCAATGAATGCCCTCAGATGGTCACCTCACCTCTCATACCAGGCTGCTTCTGTGCGCCCATGAAAATGTGACAACAGGTTTGCTCTGCATGGATTGTGGGTGCCCAGGAGAGCCTGCGTGTGTCGTGTGTGTGTGTGTGTGTGTGTGTGTTTGGAAGGGTATGTGTGTCTGACTCTTCACAGGTGTATTTCTGGCATCTAAAACATTGCCCTGCACATAGTAGGCATGTGCTAAATATCTGTCACTCATCAGCAACAGTGCTGATGACTGTGTGGCATGTTCTCTCTCAGAAACTTTAGTTTAGTTTTATTTTTATCAAAGTTATATACACCATTTAGCGCAGTGATTTTCAACCGGTGTGCCTTGAGAGGATCTTTTGTGTGCCATACATTTTTTAAAGATTATTAATTAAATTATTTTGTGTTAATAAATCAAAAAAGATATTCTTTCTCTTTTTTTACTTTTTCTTTTTGATCAACATAATTTAAGTGTGCCGTAGACATTTAACTATAGGTTCCAGTGTGCCGTGAGATAAAAAAGGTAGAAAAACACTCATTTAGAGGCACCTTATTTTCTAATGTTTATGAGAAATGGCTTTCCTCTGCCAGCCTTCCTGAGTTCCAAGTTTCTTACTCTCAGGAGGCAATCAATTCCAACTTTCTTAACTCTTCTTTGAAGTATCTATCATATTCCTATTATTTACATTTCTGCTGACTTTTTTTTTTTTTTCAATTTCAGGCATCTTCCCTGGGCTCCATCCTTAGGGCAGGTGGGAATTAGCTCCCACTCACTCCTCTGACTCACTGTCTCCACCCAGACCCGACCCCTAACATTCTCTTTTACACTGCCTGTCTCTCAAAAAATACCAAGAGTTTTATCGGAATTGAGTTAAGGGTTTAGTGGAAGGATGGCATTTAATGGAGAAAAATACACTAACAGAAAAAAAGAGGACCCATCAATACAGAACTGCCCCTTTGAAGGGAAAATCACAGGCCTGGGGCAGTGGCTCAAGCCTGTAATCCTAGCACTTTGGGAGGCTGAGGCAGGAGGATCCCTTGAGCTCAGGAGTTTGAAATCAGTCTGGGCAAGAACAAGATTGCATCTCTACTAAAATAGCTGGGCATGGGGGAGGGTGCCAGCTGCTTGGGAAGCTGAGGCAGGGGGATTACTTGAACCCAGGAGATTGAGGTTGCTGTGAGCACGGCTGATGCCAGGGCACCCTAGCTGTGTGACAGAGTGAAACTTTTGTCTCAGAAAAGAAGGAGGAAGAGAAGGAAGAGGAAAAGATTACAGCGCATAACTACACCTGTGATTAACCACCTATGGCTTAACTCATTTTTAAGATTAATCCCACAAAAGAGGTTAACCTGTTTTACAGCACTTCAAAAGAGCAGGGAAGATAGAAGGGGCATAATTCTTCCCCCCACCCAACCCCTGTAGGTTCCTGCCAGACCATATTCCAAGGGTCTTGATAAGGCAACCTCTCAGAGAAAAGGTAAAGGACAAGTTTCTCTCCACCACATCTTGCTATCAGCTGTCAGCATTCTTTTTTTTTCTTTCCCTTTGCCCCCACAAAAGCCCCAGACTCCTTACCCTCACCATAGACAGCATTTCTCCTTTCCTTTATGTTCACCCTTACCCCCTTCTCTTGGAAAAGTAAAATAAACTTTTCACTTCTTTCTAATCTTTGTGTCCTGTTATAGCTGTATAACCCCAATCTGTCAATCATCCAAAGGCAGGAAACAGCAACCAATTCCAGCCAGGAAAGGGGTGGGACAAACCAGTAACCATATAAAGACAGTGTGTACAAAAACAGTGTATACTAAGACTCTGGGTTCCCCACTAGAGGGGTATGACTTAGCTGTCCCTGTGAGATGTACTACTGTATTGCAATAAACACTGCAGGTGTGAGATTGCTTTGTGTTTGTGATTGAGAGAAGATGGGGAGGATGTATTCTGACTTGGAAACAAAACAAAACAAAACAAAGGCCTCTCACAGAAGCCCAAGGACACTCTCCTACAAGGTCCTCCCCATGGTAACTCAGCTCTTAAGAATTTATAAAACATTGGCTTGGTGCCCGTAGCACAATGGTTAAGGTGCCAGCCACATACATACACTGAGGCTGGTAGGTTCAAACTGGTTCAGAATGCTGGCTGGAGCAGAAAGATAGCCAGGCATTGTGGTGGCACCTGTACTGACAGCTACTTGGGAGGCTGAGGCAAGAGAATTGCTTAAATCTGGGAGTTTGCTCTGAGCTAAAGCAATCTATATAGGTTGACATATTGATACTGTCTCCAAAAAAAAAAAAAAAAAAAAGAATTTATAAAACATAGCTTCTTGGGTCCTTGAAACTAATGCTTGCTGCTAGCTTCCTAAACTCTGCACATGATTCGACACCTCCAATGAGAAGTAATATGGTAATTCCTTTGTCTGTTTACTTGCGAGTCCAATAAAAGGGCAGGGGCAGAGCTGATTGGGGAACTGGGCCCTTTGGATTCTAGTCTGCAGTGGCTCCACCGGCTGAAATAAAACCTCTTCCTCTTCTATCACTGGTGCTCTGGTGTTTCCTTTTTGCTGCTTAGGCCTAGATTCCTGCTGCATGGTCACTCCATCATCAGCTCAACTTAGCAATAGGACTTATCCGTGATGCTGGGAATGGAGCACCAAGGAATGCTGAGACAAATTTAACATTCCTCTTACCAATTTCTCTCCTTTGAGAAGTGGCTCTCCATGTCCTGTCTGCTTCTACCTGGCCTGTCCGTACCTATTCCCTCAGCTTGTTTGGTGAACGTTGATGGAGCTCATTTTTTTTTTTTTATTGAATATTAACTATGTACATTGATACTCTTCTGGGGTACAGTGTGGGGTTTTCACATGCATTCTGAAATACTTCCATCAAACTGGTCAACACAGCCTTCATGTCATTTTCTCAGTTATTGCTTTAAA
>CAUYTI010145500.1:0-14729 GCA_963575145.1 Galago senegalensis | reverse complement strand
AGCCTCAAGCTGTCCCCCTGGGTAGAGTGCCGTGGCATTACAGCTCACAGCAACCTCCAACTCCTGGGCTCAAGCAAGTCTCCTGCCTCAGCCTCCCAAGTAGCTGGGACCACAGGCACCAGCCACAATGCCCGGCCATTTTCTGGTTGCAGCCATCATTGTTGTTTGGCGGGTCCGGGCTGCGGATTCGAACCCGCCACCTTAGGTGTACGTGGCTGGCGCCTTAGCCAGTTGAGCTATAGGTGCCGAGCCAGACATGGCAATTATTACCATTGCCAAGGTAGTATAGCTAATGAGCTGTGGGGCCAGCACTGAAACCCAAGTCTGCCTGCCTCCAAAGCCCAAGGTCTGTCCACCCCGCCTCATGCCCCTACCAAGCTACCTGGTGAGAAAGATGACAGGGAGTCCTGGTTTACTCTGGCCTGGAGTAAGGGCCGAGAGATGCAGCTTGCTCTCTGTCCACTGGACAAGTCTCCTGGTAGGATTCATTTACCCAGGAGGGGTGTGAGGATGTAGAAAGTCCCTAAAGGGGTTCCCAGGGCCAGGACCAGAGAGACCTGCCCTCCAACCTCTGGTGGCCAACAGGCAAGCAGTCCAGTTTTAGAAACCACGCCACTGGCTCTGATTCTGACTGTTCAGACACTGTCTTGAAACTAGAAGCAGGAAGTCGAGGAAAAGTTCTGATATCTTGTCCCCTGAGTGTCCCAGGCAGCCAGCCTGCTCAGGGTCATCTGGTCAGGCAAAAGGCCTGAGTGCCTAGCCATCTGGTGACTCCTGGGGCAGGCCCCTTCTGGATCCAATAGAAGTGAAGGGGTTACACAGGGTCTTCAAGGGACAAAGGACACACACACATACACACAAACACACACACCAGGGCCCTGACCTCAGCTAATTAGCCGCTGGTGTCAGCGGGGTGAGAGAGCTGATATACAACATCTGAGTTCTCTTTGTGTATTTTCCCCTATTTCCAACTTGGTCTTGGCAGGAGTCTCCTGACACTTAGGAGCAAAGGTGGTTTCCCTCCTGGGCTAGCTTCTCTGACTTTGACAGCTGTCTCCTGGGTCCCAGAAAGCTGCTGCTGCCAGTCAGGACCACAGGATACCCAGAGAGCACGATCTCAGGGAATCACTGGAAAAATTTTCTTCTTCCACTTGGGCTGGGCTGGGGGCCCAGGAGACCAGTTCCTTGGAGATGCAGACCGCCCAGCGCAGGGCCAGATAGATGCATAGCCCCAGGGTAGCCAGGACAGCCAGAGAGGCTAGAAAACACCAGTGTTCTGGGGCTGCAGAGATGGGGCAGAGGGAAAAGAAAACACACACACACACTCACACACACACGGAGAGTTTGGCCAGAAAGTTTCCTGCAAGAGAGAGAACCCCTCTTGCCGGCTGGTCTCTCTCCGCACCCAAGGAGATTTCTCCAAGAATCTTCTGGGAAGATAAGAAGCAGCGGTGGCAGCTTCCACGAACAGCAGTAAAACTTCAGTCCGAAAAGTCTCCCGAACTCCCTCCTCCCTCTCCCCCTCGTTCTTTTGTTCCCCACTGCATTGCCAACCAGGCAGCTCCCGGCTTCCCACACTGGACTGTCCTCCCCCAACCCCAAACCTAAGCGGCCCGCGCCTCCCGCCGGCCCAGGGTGCCTACCCGCCTTGCAGGGGTCTTTGTAGTTGAGAGGCTCCGGGTCGTCCTCTTCGCCCAGGTCGTAGGTGTAGTCGGCCAAGTCCAGCGGCCGGCCGGGGCGCGGGAGCAGCAGTAGCCACAGCAGCAGCGGCAGCGGCAGGCGGGCCACGCCGGGCATGCTGGCGGGCACAGGCGGCGGCGGTAGCGGCGGGTCGCGCCCGGACGCGGGAGCTGGCGACGGGGAAGCGGAGGCCCGGAGGCAGGGAGGGCGCTGCCCTCGGCCCGCTGGCTGGCTCGCGCTCCTCCCGCGCTCCGACCTCTTCCCCTTCCCTCCGCTCGCCTCCCTTCTTCCTGTCTCCCGCCCCCCGCGCCGCGCTCGCCCTGCGCTGCGGCCGGCTCCTCTCCCTTCCCTTCTTTTTCTCTTTCTTTCTTTCTCGCCCTCCGTCCCTCCCTCTCCCCCCCGTTTAGGGAAATGAGCTCGCTGGAGGGCGGGTTTTCGCCCGAGCTCGGCCCCCCTCGGGGCCGGGACTGTGCTGAGCCGCGCCGGGCGGCGCGCCAGCCGGGGCGGGGACGCAGAGGAGCCGCGCGGGCCGGGGAGGGGGCGCGGGGCGCGGGCCGGGAAGGGGGCGCGGGCCCTTGGTGTGCCCGGCCGGCGGCGCTCCCGCGAGGGGCCCTCTAGCGGCGGCTTGCCGGGTGCCCCCTCTCGCGCCGGGACGACGCTGTCAGGTCCCGTGTGTTGCCTCTGCTTCTCGGTCCCTCGGTGTCCCACCGTGGCCCCCAGCCTGCCTCTCTCCGTCTCTCCCCTTCTCGACCCTCGCTGTCTCCCATCTTGCGGTCTCCCCCTCCTCTCCTGACACCACTGGAGGGCGCCGACAGCCCGCGGATGGCTCCCCGCTGTCCCCTCTCCCACGCCTGGGGTTGACGGAATCTCCCAGCGCTCTGGGACAGCAGAGGAATGTCCGTTCCTACCCTTTCCGGGACCCTACCCTTCCCTGAGCCGGCCCCCACCAACAGCAAGACTTCACGGGTATCGGGAAAATACAAGTGCGACCTTTTTTTTTTTTTCAATCAGGTTGCTTTATTCTTTTGTGGCAGGAGTTCCCTGGCCCATAGGAGCCACCTCTGCTCACTCCCATCCTCTCCCCAAGCTCCCATCCTCCTCCAAGCTCCCATTTCTCCCGGGCCAGTCCCTGTGGTGTGCGCAGAGCAACTTCCTTGCTGTCTGCAAAAGGGCCTTTGCTGGGGGAGAGGGTTCTCCTGTCCCCTTGGGAGTTCCAACTCCCTGTGAAGCAAAGGAACATTGTTCAGTATTGGGGAAGGGGGCTTCCCTCCCCTGGGCTTCCTAGATGACTTGGCTTCAGTGGATACTCCAGTGCTCATTCAGCAGAGGTGGCACTGTGCTTAGGGTGCCCTTGTGGTCACCCCTGCTCACCTGAAGAATCCTAGATGTAGTAGAGAGGCACCTCGCCACACAGGGTGTTCACAGCAATGCCCAGGAAGGCCAGGTCTCCTCCTGAGGAGTCTGCGTCATGCCCCTTCTCCTGGCTCAGCTTAGAGGTGGGTGCTGCAGGTTTGGCCTGGAGAGAGCGCCTCATCTGGAGTCTGGGAACTGAGTTTCTATCTCACCTGCAGCTCTTATTGTGCGACCTCAGGCATGTTAGACAACCTCTCTCAGCCTCAGTTTCCTCATCAATAAAGAGGGGGCTGTGCTGGAGTCAGAAGCCCCCCACAAGGATGGGCTCAGCAATGGGTAGGTCTGGGTAGGGAAGGTTGGTGCAGGTGGGTAGAGAGGGGCACTCAGCTGGCAGCCCCCAAGGAGCAGAGCTCTACAGGTGACAAATAACCATCATTTCAGACACTCCCCCAACAGGCCTGGGAGGGAGACAGCCCAGTCTTTTCACCCACATACCCACCTGGAAGCTCTGGAATTTTCTAGTGAGAGCCTCAAGACTAGGGATGCTCTCTGGAGCCATCTTCATGATGTAGCAGCAGGTTCCTGGGGCTGGCTTATAGGCGATCAGGAGCTGGCCATGGAACATTATAGAGTTCATTTGGGAGATGCCTGCCTGGCTCACTCCCTATCCAGGGAACTCCCTCTAGGTTGGGCACAGGAATTATGGAGCAGGGGGTACAAAAGGGCTGGGGGAGGGGGAGAGATGGATGAAGTGGCCTAGCTAGATGGCTCTAGCAAAGTCTGGTCATTGGTCGCTCAGCCCCAGGGTCAGGCAATCTGGGCATACCCACCCGCTGGTAGTCATATACTACAAGGCCAGTGGTGCCGATGGAGAAGGTGACAGTGGTAGCCGCATGCTCACTCAGGGCCAGGCGTTGCTGGGCTTCTGGTGCCCCAATGCTCATCTCTAGGACCTGGGGAGGGTGATCAAACTGCCTGGCCTTCCTCTTTCTTCACTCAGACTTGGGTACTCATCACCACCACCACCCCTGTCCTCTGCTCAAATGTACTCCCTTCCCTGAAATCTCAGGGAGGCTGAGTGGAACCAGGAGCTAAAGTGCTGGAGGGAACCAGCTGCCACACTGTGGGCCAGGGCCAGGTGGAGAAGCCCAGGCCAGGTTGCCACCCTGTTCCTGCCTCTGTCCTGCCAACCATGTACTTGCCTCCTCCTCGCCCACCCACCTCCTCAGACAGCTTCCTATCTGCCCAGCCCACTCAGGCCCACTGTCTAGCACATCCCATGCCCATTACCAACCCACCCTGGAACAGGCCATCTCACCATCTCGGTGTGTTTCTGACTCATGTGAAGACCCATGAGCAGGGCTCCTACAATCACCACAACGACCAGGACCACCACCACAACCACGATGAGAAGGCGTTTGAGGTGCACAGGACAGCAGGGGATGCCAAACCGGCCCCGGGGAGCTGCAGAGTAGTCCTGACATATGGGGCAGGTAAGGAGACAGGCATAATGTCCAGAGGATGTCCCCTCCTCTCCTGGTATAAACTGGACCCACACCCCATACCCACCCAATGCTGGACAGCCAATGCTATGGATGTGCCAAGGAGGGCTGAGGAGATCAAGAGATGGCTTCTTGAAGGAGGTGGCTTGGATTCCAACAAACTCATGGATGCTTAGAAGCAAGGTCTAGTTTGGAGGGACTGTCTGTTTCTCCCAGATCCCTGGCACCCCAGCTATGATCAGCCCCTCTCTGTTCCTCAAATGACCCAGGCTGTCTCATACTCCCGTGCCTTTATAGAACGGCCCTTTTCTCTTGGGACACCTTCCTCTTTCTCCACCTGCTGAGCTCCTACTTATTCCTCTGGCTCCAGCTTGTATGCCATTTTCTCTGTGAAGCTCCCTGTGACCTCCCAAGTGTTTAGTGACTCCTTACTCAGGGCTTTCTACATCCTGAGATCCCCGGGGTTGGCTCTCAGCCCCTTAGTGACTCTGTCTTAGTGGTCTTGGTGTCCCATGCTAAATAAACACAGTTCTAGGTTAGATGACTGCATGAATCTGGACAAGGAAAAAGGCCAGGTAGGATGAGGAAGGCAGAACTCCCTTCCCCCAACACACACACCCACTCACACACACAAGTCCACGCTCACCGGTGGGCTCTCCATCAAGACCTCTTTGCTGCCCATGTCCATCCTGCTGCAGGCACTCTCCTTTCCTCTCCTCTTCTCCCAGGTGTGACCAGGATCTTATATGTGTCTGTAGAGAGAGGGAAGAGAGGTGAAGGACTGGGGCCCCTGTCTGGCAGCCAAGCCCTTGACTTTGAAGCCTGTTTGTTCCTGGCCCTCCAGAAGCATGGCCCTGATAAGCCAGCTGCAAGAGCCCCGAAGGGCCCTTGGCCCCTGCACATGAGTCCTCTTGGCCCCAGCAAGAGCGAATGTGGGTGAGTTGAGCAAACTTGCCCTCGGGCCATCTGCACCTCTCACTGTAGGTGTCTTCCTGGCGTGCCTGCCTTCCTTGCTGGCACCTGGCCCTGTGGCCCTGTGGCTTTCCTTGTCCTCTTGCCAGGCTGAACTTCTCAGGCAGCCAAGCCAAGGGTCTGGCCATCACATTTCCTAGCAGAATTTCCCCCAAACATAGGATGAGCTCGAGGAGGTGGGCTAGGGGGCAAAGCCTTTGGGCCCAGAGCAGGCTCAGCTGAAGGCAAGAGGTACTTTGACCTCAGTCTGAGGAGCTCATAAGTATGCATGTCCTGGGGAGGGCCGGATTCCCCCATCAAGCACATATTACCTGGCCTCGCCTCCTCCCACACATCTGGTACCAACCTCAAAATTGCCCCTGGTTCATTCTTTTACTAATTCTGGAAACTCTGTCCCCATTGGTGGTAAACTCTTACTCATGTGTGTTGTTTCATGTGTTCTGCTCATGGACTTGTTTGTAAGCTGAAGGCTTCTAATGGCAGATTCCATGCCTGACGCTGCTTTCTTGTTCCCAGACAGCCTTGCACAGGGCTGGGTGTGGTCCCTGGCCGGTTCCCAATCTTCCTGCCCTTGAATAGCCCGCTCACCCAAAGGTTCAACACCCCACCCCTCTGCTCTCTGCCTTTTATACCCTCCCACCCTACATTTGCCCTGAGAGGCTACTCGCCCAAACTTGATGTGCTTTGGGGGCTTTTCTTGTTTCCCTTCTCGCTTTCCCCAAAACCATCTCAGTTGAGTACTGTGTGAAATCAGATCTGCCAGTAACTTGGGCTGCCTTACCCTTTCCCTCAGGCCCCCTTCACTTGCTGTGTCCATCAGAACCTGTTCTGGGCCTAGCTCCCTAAAAAGCCACCCAGTTCCTGTCCCTGGCCATAGGCTCACTCCCACCTGGGCCCTGACCTTTGATCATGAGCTGGCCCCCCACTCTCCAGCCCTTGCAGGCTCTCCTGTCCCCACAAGGACACTCTCTCCTGCTTCAAGTTTGCACAACAGCATGGCATCTGAACTGAGAGCCCCTGAAAAGGGCAGGAGAGAAGAGAGGGAAGGAAGTATTTGCTCCCACAGCCCTCCTTAGGGCCCCCAGCTGCCCTTTAAATATTTGCCTAAGCCTCTAGAAATGAGAGAGTGTCCCAGGACAGTGACAGAAGAGGAGGGGATATGGGGTATGGGAGGGAGACAGGGAGAAGTGTCCTCTCAGCTCAGCCTCAGCTGTGTGTAGGTGCCAGATGTAGGAGACAGCTGCCTGCAGTGCCCACCCCCAGGGTCCCCACTCCTGTCCCTGTTGTCCTGGCAACACTGGGATTGATTGGCTGACTCACACGCACTGGGTCTGAGCCAGACAGGCCACGGGCCAGCAGGAGAGCCAAGAACTGTGGGCATCTCGGGGTCCCTGCGGGCATCTCAGGAGGCCGCATTGTCCAGCCATGGGGCTTGCTCTGAGTAGGTGCTGTGGGCAAGGCTTACCATCATCACTTACCATCACTGGGAAAGGCATCCCCTTTCCTCAAAAGAAGCCTCCGCTCTCTCAGGCCCTTGGTCTCCTCTCCCTGCCTGCCTCCCTCAGGGTGTAGTCCTCACAGGCTTTATGGCTTCTTAAGCTTGTTTTTGTCTGTTTAGGGGCTGGGGGAGGATGCCTTCAAGTTCCATAAGTGAAGTTCAGATGCTCATGGTGAGCTGGTAGAGGTTGTGGGGGTCTTTGGTGAAGGAAGGAGAGAGGGCCCTTTAGCTGGGCATACCCAGCCCTCTGCCGCCCTATACTTAAGCCATTTCTGACTCCTGAAAAGCCCACCCCAATGCTTCTCTAACTCTCTGAGTGCCACCACCTGCCCCCTAGCAGGCCTTCCTGCCTCTGAAATTCTCCTCCTCGCTGTAGCATCTTCACCTGCCTTTTAGTTAACTGGGATGGTACTTTTTGTTGCCCTGTCTTCTCAGCCAGACTAAGGGTCCTGGGAAGGAAGGGAGTGTGCTTTCTCCAGTCTCTGAACCTGCCACCAGGCAAAGAGCGTGCACATAGCCAACATCTAATTATATTCAGTGATAAGACTCTGTCACCAACATGAGGGGGCTAGTTCATTTCTTAGACACGTGGAGGGCTTTGTGCTTCTGCTGGCCAGCTCTGGGACCCAGAGTGAGTCATTCTGCTTTTCTAGGCTTCAGTATGTTCATCTGTGAAAAGGATCTAGTACTGCCTGTCCACCTCCCCACGCTGTTGTGAGGATCTACTGACATCACGGTTGTTAAATCCAGTCGTCATCATCATCTTCTTCTTCATCCCCCAGGATTCTCACTAGCTAAGAATATGACCCAGACCCCCTTCCTGTCTGCCTCTGGGTTACCCCCCTCTGAGAGCCATAGGGGATGGACAGCCCCATGCTAGCCACCCCTCCTTCTCTGTGTACTTCTCCTCCCCTCCCTCCCAGCCCCTCAGCTGCAAGGAATGGGACAAGACTCACTCTGCCCTTTGTGTGCTGGGCAGAGCCGTGCCAGGGACCAGTGGGGACAGTTGCCCAGCTGCCCCAGCCACTCTCTCCACCCCCACTGCTTCCCTCCCTGCACGCTGGCATGGAGAGGGCAGCAGGGCAGCTGGAATGGCAGTGGCCAGTGGACATCAAAGGGCAGGGGCATCCCTGGCTAGGAGAACACGGACTTAAGCTCAGACTAGAGAATCCCCTGCTGGCAGAGGCTGGGGACAGCTGGAGAAACATCTTAACACACAGTGGTTCCCTCAGCTGATCTGGGAAGAGCATAAGACTGGGAACTCCTGTACCTGACCGCCAGGTTCCCTGTGGCCAAGGGCTCTTAGGGCAGTCACTCCCTTGCCCAGGGAAGCAACATAGTACAGAGTAACAGTTCGCAAACTCTGGGTTGGGGGCTTCTTACCACTCTCAAAAAGCACTGAGGACCCTAGAGGGCTTATGTTTGTGTGGGCTATAGCTATTGATATTTACTGAGATATTTTTCAATTTTTATTAATTTATAATAGCCATATGAAACTTATTATATGTTATGATAGAAATCACATATGTTCCTAAATGAAAGTGTCCATTTTACAGAGCAAAAAAGAAAATTAGAGCGAAGAACATCATTTACATTTTTGCAAATCTCTTTCATTGGGGGCTTAGTAGAAGACACATCAGGTAGCCTCTGGAAAATTCCAGGGTACTTGTGTGAATGCATTTAAATGAAAGGGCAAATAATGGCTCAACATTATTAGGAAAATTATTTTGACCCCAAAGACTCCTTGACAAGTTCTCAAAGGACCCCAGGCCACACATGGAAGACCCCAGGTGTAGAAGGATGAGTGTGAACTTTGAAGCTGGGCAGAATGGGTTTAAATCTTTCCTCTGCCACTTTTTTCTTCTGGAACCCTAGGCCTATAAAAGGGGATTCACATCATCAACCCCAAAAGGTTAAGAGGACTAACTACAGAGAGTACACAAAACACAGTAGATGTGACATCAAACTTAGCTGTCCTCTTTTGCGGGGGGACTCAGTTTCCTCGTTTATTAAAGGGTTGGACTGGAAGAGGCCCAAGGCGCTCCCTGGCTTCAACAGGCTGTGGCTGTGTAGTGCGAAATGTTCCAGAATTCCACACGTCCCACTCCAGCTCCCGCGGTTGCATTTCCCTTTTCAGCTCCTGTTAACACAAAGGCATATTCTGTTCAGCTGCCGGTGGAAACACATTTGAATTCAGATATAAACGCATGCGAGACTCCTCTGAAGACATGCTTGTACTTCTAACCTTGCTATCAACGTAGATATGCATATATCACTGCAACATGCCTGTGCACTCTGCTTAGGGGATGTGTGGCCCGGTGCAAAGACATACCCGTACACTGAGGTCATGGCTCCATAATGCCAAAAGCCCCCCAAAGGAGTTTGTGCATGTGCCCGCAGAGACAGGTGTGCCCCGTGCACACTGTCTGCCCCAACACCCGAACGCGCAAGTACACGCCACACATGCACTCACTCACAGACACACAGGATGGCCCCAGAGACCTCCCAGTAGGGCACAGAGCCGCTACTCCATCCCTCGGCTATTCCCAGGCCTGGGCCTCCCCCCGCGCCCCACGCGCGCCCCCGCCGTCCGCGCCGCAGTCCTAGTCCGCCTAGCCCGGCCGCCCCGGCTGCGGCTCCGGCTCCCGCTCTGCGCGCCTCTCCCAAGCTGGCTCGCGGGAGCGAGCAAGGGAGGGACCGCAGCGGGCGCCCGAGGGCAGGAGGAGTCTGGCTCTGCGCGGCTGGCAGGCGGGCCCCTGGCTGCCGCAGCAGCTGCCGGTGGCCCGAAGGTGCCAGCCCGCGTGCGTGGGGTGGCTTAGCCACAGGGACGGTGGGGCCCGGGCCGCGGCAGCCAGCGAGGGAGAGCTTGCAGGCGGCATGGCGGGGCTGCCGGCCAGGCGGGGCCCCTGGCTGCTGGCGCTGTCTGCGCTCTGCTTCTGCCTAATGCTGCAAGTCAGCGCCAAGAGGCCCCCCAAGACGCCCCCCTGCCCGCCCAGCTGCTCCTGCACCAGGGACACCGCCTTCTGCGTGGACTCTAAGGCAGTGCCCAGGAGCCTACCCTCGGAGGTCATCTCCCTGTGAGTGGCCAGGTCTGGCCTTGGGGGTGGGGAGGGAAAGGAGGGTAGGAACATGTCAGGGGATAGAAAGCCTCTGCTTGCGCTCTTCAGAGTGCGGGAACCAGGAGGACTCCAGGGGGTCCTTGGGGCTAGAGACTGCAGGCATCAAGGGACAGGTAGTCTTGCAGTCCTGCTGGCTCAGCCGCCATGGCTGGGGAAGGCAGGAGTTTATGAGCAAGAATGAATCATCACCACCATCAACATTCATGAGACCTACTGTGCGCAGGGGCTCCTGACTGGGGGTGGGGGTTGTTTACATGAGCATGTGGGCCCCTGCCTGTGATGTCACTGCAAGGGCAGAAGGGCTCCTCGTGTGGGAGGAGGGGGTGGTAAGTGAGCCATGCTTTCACAGCATCCTGGCACGGGGTGCACGCCTGCCACTGACCAGCCACTTGGCCCTAAGCCCAGCCTGCCTGTCACTTGCAGCAGCTGGCCTTGGGGCCCCCCTTGCCTGCAGGACCAGAGAGAGGCTGTGAGGCCTGTGGGAACAGGATGCAGGGTCCCCACCTCCATCCCAGGGCCCCACATTGTGGATGTTTGGGTGATGATGCTGCGAGTGATGGGTGATGGAATCTTCTCTTGGCTGAGAGGGGAGCAGAGGGGAGCCACTGGAGCTTGAGGAGGTGGTGAATTTGGGGGGAGAAGGGAAAGACATGCAGGTGGGGCCCAAGGCTGGAGAAACAGGGAGTTTCCCAGACAGCAAGTACAGAAGCCACTGCCTTGTCCACTTCTCACTGCCCCGGCACAGTGATGCCCTACAGATGCCTCACTGACTTGGTTGTCCCTGCAGGACGCTGGTGAATGCTGCCTTCTCAGAGATCCAGGATGGAGCATTTTCCCACTTGCCGTTGCTACAGTTCCTGTATGGATGGGCCACGTGGAAGGGCAGGGTGGGCTGGGGGGATGGTCACAGGGGACAGATCCTGGTCTGGGGAGAGGGAGTGGATGGAGGCAGCCTCTGGAGATGAAGAGGCAGGTGTCCTTTACTTCTGCTCCAATAGGATGTGCCACAAGGGGCGGAGCAGCCTGGAGTGGGGAGGAGCTGGGGCGCATCAGGCAAAGAGAACTAGGATTGCACAGAAGCCAAAAGGGGGTCTTTGGGGGATGGACTTGGCTCCTCTGGAGACCCAAGGTCTAGCCTGGGCTGGTGCCAGAGGGTGCACATGAGGGAGCTGTCTTAGAGACAGGTGACCCCAGAGATCAGGTTTGAAGAGCTGAGCGTGAAAGAGAGGGATGGTCCAAGGGTCTGGAATTCTGCTAAGTGCTCTTGGTAAGGGACAGCTATCCATGAGGGGCTAGAATGGGACAGGGTGAGGAGATGCTATGGGGTAGGGCCAGGAGCCAGCTTAATAGGAGAACGCTGTCCTTGGACAAATTATTATGAGCAGAACTCTGGAATCTTCTAGGGCCAGAATAGGCTTCTACCTGGTCTTGCTGCCCACCTCTCCACTGGGGTCCCCAAGGGTGGCTACAGTGCAACCTGATCTCAGGGAAGCCCAGGGTTGAGGCAGTGGGCTGGGGTTGGGGCAGCGGGCACGTCCCAGGAGCTCTAATTCTTCTTTTGTCTCCCCAGGTTACTCAACTCCAACAAGTTCACGCTGATTGGAGACAACGCCTTCACAGGACTGTCACACCTGCAGTACCTGTGTGTGGGAGGGAAAGGGAGCCCAGGCCTGGGGGTGAAGGGGCTGGGGGTGATGACAATACTGGAAGGGGGGCTGGGAGGTGAGAGCCCTCAAGTCCTCTGATTGCAGAATCTGAGCAGAAGATTCTGCTTCACCCATTCTGCCTACATTATCCTGCCTGGTGCCCTGTCACTACAGACTTGATGATGCTCTTTGTGGCCTGTCTCAGAGCTATGGGCTAGAATCTAGCCTGGGGTGTAGGAAAGTTGCTGCTTGGGGGTCTAGGACTGCCAAGCCATAGCTAAGGCAAGTTCTTGTTTCTTCTAGCTTCATTGAGAACAATGACATCTGGGCACTATCCAAGTACACTTTCCGAGGCCTCAAGTCCCTGACACACCTGTGAGTACATCACACTCATACACACCCTGGACTGAAGCCCAGCATCTCCTGTGGCCTTTGGCCTTGGTCACACTCTTTGGGTGACCCAGGGCTCTCTCTTGCAGTTCACTGGCCAATAATAACCTCCAGACACTGCCCAGAGACATCTTTCGGCCCCTGGACATCCTGAATGACTTGTAAGACCTGACTGAGTCCTCCTTCTCCCAGCTGTGCCACAGAGGGTGCATTTCGGGGCGGGGGGCATGGGAGTCAGAACTTGGGAGATCACAAGCTCTTGGGAGGCTGGGGGGATTGGGCTTGAGGGGGACTCTGAAAAGGCAAAATTGGAGATGGTAGCCTTCCAAATTGGAGTTCCTCTCAAAATACACCTGAGATGTGTGTATGTCTTAAAAATATGTGCTTTTAAACTGTACTGGTTTGTTTTTGCATTATAAATATTATTTTTAAAATTTCAGGTTAATATGAGGGTACCAACAACTTGGTTACGATGTTTGCATTTGTTAGGTGAGGTCCCTGATGTAGCTGTGTCCCACACTCAGGAAGTATGCCATCATATACTCTTACATTGTGCCCATTAGCTGTCTGCACACCAATCCCCCCACCCCCCAACTTGAATTCAATTGAGTTTTTCTCTTGTGTGTGCGGGTGTGTATTAGTTTATCTACTGGCTTCGTATCAGTATTGAGTACATTGGATCCTTGTTTTTTCATTCTTGTGATATGTATGTTGGATTTGCTCTACATTAAAGACCTATAGCGTAGCCACAATCACTTATCATTATTGACACAAGAAAATAAAAGCCTTGGACTAGGGAAAGCTTGAAGGAACAGGGATGTAACATACAGAGCTTGAAGGAACAGGGATGTAACATGCAGCTGTGCAGGCTGTACACTGCAAGAGGCACCTGGCCAAAGAGGTGAGCGGGTGAGCCTACACTGTGCTGGCCAACCCTGTGCCTGCAGGGCTGCGTCCACACGAAGGGGAACTTTAATTGGCACAAAGATTCATGTGAGTGACTCACAGCAGCCTTAACGGGATCTACTTCTGGAAACCTAGAGAGGCTGGGTGGGCATAGCCCTGAGAGCCTGCCCCTCTCTGTTGCCTTTATGATCCAGGGACCTGCGGGGCAACTCCCTCAACTGTGACTGCAAGGTGAAGTGGCTGGTGGAGTGGCTGGCACACACCAACACCACAGTGGCGCCCATCTACTGTGCCAGCCCACCCCGCTTCCAGGAACACAAGGTGCAGGACCTGCCACTGAGGGAGTTCGACTGCATCACCACGGGTAGGAGATGCCCAGCTTTCTGTGAAGCTACCTGAATCCGCCACCCTGCCCTGCATCACTGAGCCTCAGTGTCAGGCAACCACCATCACCCAACAAGTTCTTCCCTTCTCCCTCTGGACCTGAGTAACGCAGGCCCCGCACACCTCTCGCCCCTGCAGATTTTGTGCTGTACCAGACCCTGCCCTTCCCAGCAGTGTCGGCTGAGCCCTTCCTTTACTCCAGTGACCTCTACCTGGCTCTGGCCCAGCCAGGTGTCAGTGCCTGCACTGTCCTCAAGTGGGACTATGTTGAACGGCAGCTCCGAGACTATGATAGAATCCCAGGTACCTGTGCCTGACCTGACAGTGCTGGCCCTGGCTGGTTCCATCATTCAACTCTACTAGAGTTCCCATAAGTAGGGAGATAGATGAGATATGGTCTCTACCCACAAGAACTTTCCTGTCTTTGAGGGGCGGTGAATCACATACGCAGGTAACATCCACACAAAGGTAGGTGTCAAGAGGGAGATATGAACACTATGCTCTAGCCGCACAAAGATGATGCCTACCCTGGGCAATGAGAAGGCTTCCTGGGGAGGGGACACCTAAGCTGAATCTTGAAGGATGAAGGGTGAGGGAGGATGGAAAGATGACGCCCAGGTTCCTGACTTAGTAACTAGGTGGGACCAGGGAAATTGGAGGAGGAGGAAAACAGAGTGGGCCCCCCCACCTTTGGACTGGCTGTTGAGCTCAGTTTTATGTCTACTGAGTTTGAGCTGAATCTTGAAGGCTGAGGGAAACTTAGCTAGAAATTTTTTAAAGCGGGTATTTTGGCAGAGGGAATGGCAGGAACAAAGTCAAGATGTGCAACACCTTAGCATGAGAGTGTGTATGTGTAAATCACACACAGCATGAGGTTTAATGTGGGAGTAGTGGGTAGACCAGTGGTTGATGAAGGCCAGGTCATTGAAAAGGTTTGAGAAGAGCATGGAAGCTTCCAGCATGGGAAAAGGCTAGGTATGAGGCAGGACACAAAGGCAGACCAGTGGAGGGACGCTGGAGCCTGGACATGGGGTAGCAGTGGGGAGGATGGAGAGATAGATTTAGAAAGGAGGAGGCTCGGCGCCTATAGCTCAACTGGCTAAGGCGCCAGCCACGTACACCTAAGGTGGCGGGTTCAAATCCCCAGCCCGGACCCGCCAAACAACAATGACAGCTGCAACCAAAAAATAGCTGGGCGTTGTGGCAGGCGCCTGTGGTCCCAGCTACTTGGGAGGTGGAGGCAAGAGACTCGCTTGAGCCCAGGAGTTGGAGGTTGCTG
>CAUYTI010145496.1:0-55985 GCA_963575145.1 Galago senegalensis | reverse complement strand
TTTAAAGCAATAACTGAGAAAATGACATGAAGGCTGTGTTGACCAGTTTGATGGAAGTATTTCAGATTGCATGTGAAAACCCCACACTGTACCCCAGAAGTGCATTAATGTACATAGTTATCATTCAATTAAAAAAAAAATGACAACTACAACCAAAAATAGTTGGTCGTTGTGGTGGGCACAACTATTGTGCAGTCCCAGCTACTTGGGAGGCTGAGGCAAGAGGATCACTCAAGCCCACAAGTCTGAGGTTTCTGTGAGTTGTGTTGCCACGACACTCTACCAAGGGTAGACATAGTGAGATTCTGTCTCAAAAAAAAAAAAAGAACTAGTCAATCAACACTTATGTGCAAATATAAAAATAAAACTCCATGGAAATCAAGTAGGTGGGAGAGGGAAGGAGGTTGGGTAAATTCATACCTAACAGGTGAAGTGGACACATTCTTGGTGAAGGGCACACTTACAAATTTGACTTAAAATGTACAAAAGCAAATTATGTAACCCAAATATGTGCACTCCTATAACATTCTGACATTCTAAAAGATGTAATTGTGTATTTGACATATGACCCAAGTGAAAGATTTTTAAATTTCTAAGCCTCTACGTGTATACACACCTTGCCCAGGCTTTGGAAAGCTTCTCTACGTAGTGCACGAAAGGGAAACGCCATACGTACGTGATTAATTGAGCGATGTCATGAGGCTTTCTTTTCAGGAGGTCATTCCCCCTCCATTTAGAAAACTTTTCCAAGGTCAAGTTTGCACTTGGGCTGATCGCTATCTTATCCTTGTCATTCCAGATTTCCATGCCAACTAAGGCCACGTGAGTATTGAGCTTTTTATAAAGCTGTGCAAACAGAATAGACACATGCCAAAGTAATGACCTTTACTGGTGATATTAGCTTTTAATAATTGCTAAAGTACTTAATATTTTCAAACAGTCATACCAGCACTATAAGAAAAGAAAACCTTCTTTGCAAACCTGCTTGCGAAACAGATGCTTCCATTTATTTTTACAGACACTGAAATGCTCATTCTAAAGGAAACGCAGATACCCAGAGATAGTTTAGATCCGTAAACTCCTTTTATTAGAGTAAAGGCTCTATTGAGGCAAACTTTTCCTGCTGTGACCTCAAGAATCACTATAATTTTGTGTTACCACATTACTATGGCTTCATTTTAAGTATATTTACTCACAGGCTTTTTTCCATGCTCTTAGGCATAATATTTCAGAATTCGCAACAATGATTCAATGCTGGTTTGGGCTTTAGAGAATTAATGACAACGTCCTACATCAATGAATTACAATTAAGTGATTGCTGTGGTCTGAATCCGAAATTCATGTGCTGAAATCCTAACTTCCTAAATGATGGTATTTGGAGGCGGGGGCCTTTAGGAAGTGATTAGATCAAGAGGCCCCAGAAGGCTGCCTTGTCCTTTCTACCACAAGGACACAGTGAGAAGCCAACTATCTACAGGTCAGGAAGAGAGCTTTCACCATAAACCAAACCCTGACGGTCCTAGATCCTGGACTTCCCAGCCTCTAGAACCATAATAACACATTTCTGTTGTTCATAAGTCTGTTTATTCAGCCTGTGATATTTTGCTATAGTAGCTTGAACAAATAACTAAGACAGAGTGGTCATTTAATTCTTAAATTGGACTGAACTAAATAACCCACAATGGCATGGGATAAACTTCAGAAATGATGAGTGAAGACTCTGAGACAGTGTGCTCCTCTACAGTTAAAAGCTCAAGTTGCTACTGTGTCATCTAGAAGTGGCAGATCTCACAAACAACTTTGTGCTGAGGAACCTGAGCAGAGTTTTCTTTGCAAAAGTAGTTTGGAAAATGAGGAAAGCATTGAGGAATGCAATTATCAAAAGGGAAATATAAATCCAACCAGATCATACTTCTTTGCTCAGTTATTCTCTCAATTTCCTTGTTTCTTTCTTGCTTTACTTTAATTACCCGACCATACCCCAATCGTGGTTAAAACACTGTCTTCCCCATCACACCATTTTCAGGAGGCCATTCCCCCTCCATTTAGAAAACTTTTCCAAGGTCAAGTTTGCACTTGGGTTGATTGCTATCTTATCCTTGTCATTCCAGATTTCCATGCCAACTAAAGCTACATGAGTATTGAGCCTTAGGGGAAAACACACATTTTGCTGGCTGCTCTTTATCTGAAGTTATGATGACCTCAAATGGTCCCCAGAAAACTTGCTGCTTTTCCAAATTCCATTCACTACTGGTCATCTGCCCATCATTTTTACACTCAATCCTCTTTCTGAGTAGAGCATAGTCACTCTCATCAAAACCACTATCATTGCTTTTTCCCAGGTCACACCATCCCTTCCTCTGAACTATGGAAGAATCCCTCTACCTGGTCTTGGTTCTGCCTTTGCTTCTGTTCAATTTATTTTCAGCACAATGGCTGACAGAACCTTTTAAGAATATACATCTGAATGTACCCCACCTCAGCTCGGGTTCTGCCCTGTCTTATTCATAATGAGTGACAGTGAAAGTCCTTCATGAAGGCTACCAGGGTGTCCAGGGTCTGGTCACCCCTGCTTGTAAGGTACCTCCTCCCATCCTTCCTCTGGCTTACCACATTCCAGCCACACTAACCTACTTGCTGTTCCTCAAACCTGACAAACTATGATCTGACCTTGGGGCTTTTGCTCTTCCTTGTACACAGTGCAGGTACACTGACTGAAAAACCAAATGTTACCTCCTAGAAAACTGTTTGAAATTACATTGAATAAATTATTTCATACCATGTTGACGTAATTTGCCATCTCAAACACCCTCTTTCTTATTTCTTCTGGATTTTCATTGTACTTTTTAAACTAAAAAACAATTAAGACAGAATAGGAGCATTAATAGAAATTAATATATTTAGGAGGTTTTTTTTAAAGGCAATCTTGCCAACTAGTGGATTTAATCAAGGGTCAGTTACCAAAGTTAACTAGAGTATAAATGTCTTAACGCAGTAACTAAGAAAAGGCAGTGAAGGCTATGTTAACCAGTTTGATGAAAATATTTCAAATAGTGTATAAAACCAGCACATTATACCCCATGACTGCATTAATGTACACAGCTATGATTTAATAAAAAACAATTAGGAACTAATTGATTCTATGTCTCCAGCTAAATTAAAGCACTTTAAGAGTAAAGATATTGTTTTCTCCCTTGAAATATTAGTTCAGTATAAGGCTCTCATTTAAGGAATTACTCCAAATGTATTTTCACTTAAATTCTTAAATTCCATGGTTTCCTAAGCAGTGCAAGGAGTACCTTACTAATTTAAAAAATATATATGAACAATAAATGAATTTGCACATAAGAAAGGTCAAAACTTTACAGCCTCACCTAATTTACTTATGTTTTCATGTACACGTGGACCTTGAGTTTAAAAACTTCATATATAAAAATATGTTCCTCTAATAGAAGATAAACAGTGTCTATCTCCAAAGATTTGCCTTTTTTACAAGATTCCATTCACAAGGCATTTACATTTACTACTGCATGATGAAAATAAATTCTACTTTACAAATAGTTTAAGGACTTAATGTAAGACAAAGTGACAAAAGAATTCAATCAGAAATTAAGTTTGGAGCTCTTAATAAGAAAATAGAATTATAACACCAACAATTCAATTTATGCATATTATATCACTTGCCTTCACTGCTCTGAAAGGGAGAAATCATACCAGCTTAACAATAAATGTTAAATTTCATAGGTTTGGAACCATTTGTAACCACAGCTTATATTCATGATTTTTCCCAATCTGTTCTGAAACATTTAACAGCTCACATAATTAATAAATACAGGTGAAGGGGTTAAAAGACACATTTATCTGATATAATTACCTCACCATTATCCAGGACGATATAATATTCTATGTATTTCCTGATTCTTTTAACCTTCTGGTCATTCAATTTCTGAAATATAAGGAAGACAATTACTAAGATGACATCTTTCTCTGAAAAAATTCTTTGACATGTGTAATTTCATAAGAGGTTGATGTATGTGTAGGAGTAAACACAGATAATTCTATCATTTTAACTCCAAGTCAACAGCCAGGGATTATCAAGAGACAAGACTCAGAATGTTAAAAGCCAGAAGAGGATGGGTAAAGAGAATGATATTGTGGGGATCATGCCTATGATTTATCCTATTAGGGTACATGTGAATTTGTCTAAAGGTCTAATATAAATGTCTTAACACAGCAATTATGAGAGGGGCATGATGGCTATGTCAGCCAGTTGGATGAAAGTTTTTCAAACTGTATATGGAAGCAACATGCTGTATCCTATGATAGAATTAATGTACACAATTATGATCTAATAAAAAAAAAGCCAGAAGAAAAACTAGTAATATTCTAGTCTGTACCCTTCAGCTTACAAAAAGAATTTAAATAATTACGTAACTAATAAATAAGGAAGCTGGAAATAAAGCCAACATTTTGGATTATTTGAATAGTGGACATTCCTCATCGTCATGCCATGAAATAGAGAATGTTTGGTTTCAGTGTCCCCCCAGTGTTTTCTTTATGTGTGTGTGAATGTGGGAGCCTTCCTTCCTGTCCTGGTGAATACACCCTTGGATGGACAATGCAATGCACAGAGCCACCGCTGCATGGAGTCTGCTTTCTTCCCCTTGAACAAAACTGGCTCTCCTTCCCATGTTCCAAGCTTCCTTATTTTCTGTTTCTTTTTGCTCAAAAAGAAAAAAGAAAAATTTCAGAGTGGATTGTCGCTCTATCATTGGAAAGTAGCAGATTCCTTATTCCCACTGAGAACTACTTTTGCTTCCTACCATAGGTCCCAGCATGCCATATTATATTATTGTTTCCCAGAAGCTATTTCTTCATTTCTCTTTAAATTTCTTTAACCTATTGGTTGTTTAGGAGCACTCTGTTTAATTTTTACATATTTGTAAATTTCCCATAGTTCCCCCCTCTATTCATGTGTAGTTTCATATCATTGTTGTTGAAAACATTACTTGACACAGTTTCCATCTTCTTACATTTGTTAAGACTTGTTTTCTGGCTTACCATATTACCCATGTGCCCTGGAGAGGAATGTGTATTCTATTGAATGGAAAGTTCCACTTGTATCTGTTAGGTCCATTTTGTCTCATGTGCAATTCAGTTACAGTCTTTTCTTATGAAATTTTCTGTCTAGTTGATCTGTTCATTGTTTAAAGTGAGGTATTAAAGTCCCCCACTATTATTGTATTGCTTTTTGTTTCTCTTTTCATGTCCATTAATATTTACTTTATATATTTAGATGCTCCAATGTTGGGGCATACATATTTACAATTGCTATTTCTTCTTGAGGGACTGCGTTATCATTAAACAATGACCTTCTTTGTCTCTTGTCACAATTTTTGACATGAAGTCCCCTCTCTTTTGGTTATCATTTGCACAAAACATCTTCTGTCCCTTCATTTCAGCCTATGTGTGTTCTTAAGATGAACGTGGGTCACTTGTAGGAAGCATATCATTGAATCTTTTTTTTTTTTTTAAATCCCTTCAGCTACTCTGTGTGTTTTGATTGGAGAATTTAACCTCTTTACATTCAAAGTAATTATTGATCATGATTGCCACCATTTTGTTCATTGTTTCCTGGTTGTTTTTAGATCCTTTTTCCTTTCTTCTTTCTCTTTATCTTTGTGATTTGGTAATTTTTCTGTAGTGTTAAGTTATGATTCCTCCCTCTTTATTTTTTGTTTATCTGGTTTATAGTCAGCTTGACACTTACATAAAACATCTTATAGTTACAGTTGATTATTTTACATTGATAATAACTTTAGTCACAAGCAAAACTCTTTTACCCTCCCCCCTTGGAGTTTATTTACTAGAATATTTTGGATTTTAGTATATACAGAGGGTGACTAAAAAGTAGACACATTTTAAGAAAGAAAAAAACTGTACTAAAATTATAATACCCAATATATACCAATAACAAAAGATGAATACAAGTCACATGTGACTTCTACAATTACAAGACCAGCTCAAAATGGTTAACATGAGTGTCCAGACACTTCTTATTATAGCAAACAAAAAGTAATACATAAATAACATCTCTTAAAAAGTGTACACATTTTTTGGTCACTCCTGTACTTGGTTTTATCAGTGAATTTTCTGGTAGAATTTTTAAACCTGCAACAAATTAAATCCACCAGAAATTTTATGCAGACCAATTCTGAGCAGTGCTTATCGATTCTAAGAATAGTTAGGTGAGATAGTTGGATTTGAAATACATATTAAAAGAAAATTCTTTCTAAGAATTTATGTCAAATTCGTAATAACGATGAAGATATATTTTGATATGTACTTTATAAACACAAGGGCACATGTATTTTTCTCCTTTGACTAAAATTCTATTTATAAAAGAACACTCTAGGCAGATTAGGTGTCTTTTTTGTTTACTTTTATCTTTGAAAGTACTTTAAAAGAGATTTGTTGAATGCACCCATGAAGAAAACAGGATGCTTTATTTCAAAATAATAATAATTGCTTCTTGGCCTTTTGGCTAAGACCAAATGCAAAATAATAATAGTACTTTATAACTTTGTGGTTTGTTGTAGGATATAGACAGTATTATGACAGTTTCCTACTCCTAGAGAATGAATATTTTATTTTACACTTCTTTTTAACCCGTACACATCATTGAAAATAATAGTTGATTCTATATCAATATGTAATAATAGTACTTGCTAAATCATCCATGTGTAGCAATGATTTAGGATTAGTATTCTTGTCACCTATTAATTTCAACAGTGACTGTAAAGTTTCAATAAATTGTGCTACTAAGACTGGAACCCAGGGAAGCCAGAACAGGGATATGTGACATCAAGACAGACGAATGGCTAACAAACATATGAAAACATGCTCATTATCCCTGATCATCAGAGAAATGCAAATCAAAACCACCCTTAGACATCACCTAACCCCAGTGAGAATGGCTCACATCACAAAGTCTCAAGGCTACAGATGCTGGCATGGGTGTGGAGAGAAAGGAACACTTTCATACTGCTGGGGGGACTGCAAACTAATACAACCTTTTTGGAAGGAAATATGGAGAATCCTCAAAGAACTCAAATTAACTTCCCATTTGATCCTGCAATCCCATTACTAGGCATCTACCCAGAAGAAAAAAAATCCTTTTATCATAAGGACATTTGCACTAGACTGTTTATCGCAGCTCAATGTATAATTTCCAAAATGTGGAAATAGCCTAAACGCCCACCAATCCAGGAATGAATTAACAAGTTGTGGTATATGTATACCACGAAATACTATTCAGCCATTTAAGAAGATGGAGACTTTACATCTTTTGTATTAACCTGAATGGAGGTGAACACATTCTCCTTAGTAAAGCATCACAAGAATGGAGAAGCAAGAATCCAATGTACTGAATTCTAATATGAAGGCAGTTGATGAGCTAATACAAGGGGGTAAGGGAATGAGGAGCAAGGAAAGGGTAGGAGACAGGGTGGAGAGGGGTCATGCTGTATGGCACACCTCTTGGGGGTGGGACACCAATATAAGAGGGACTTTATCTAACAAATGCAATCAGTGTAACCTAATTCTCTGTACCCTCAATGAATCTCAAACAATAAAAATTAAAAAAAGATACACATACAGCCATTCTGGTGGCAGGTAAGGAAACATTCTTTTCCAATCCATGTGTCCATAACACGTCACTCATGCCACAGCTGCTGTGGGGCATCTCTTCTCCAGGATCATACTTGAAAAGTGCATGCTCCTGTCCATCCTGATTTGTGGGGCTTAAAGGTTCAATGAAGTACCTTTGATCTCCTTGACTGAAGTAGCCCCTGGAAGAGATGAGAATTCAGACGTCTTAACCACAGACCCTTCTGTTAGTATTATATAGCTATATATGCTCCCAAAAGGGACTATAATTTCTAGTCTGTGGCACAACAGTTTTTAAGCTCATGGCAAGAAAATACAGTAAAGCTTATAGAAGATAACTTAGACACTACACAAACTTATTTTTCTCTTTAAAGAAATCAGACTTGTTAGGGAGAAGTGATGACTGCAATGTCATACAGCCAATCATGTCAATTACAGCATCAAAATGGATATTTCCTCACTCTTGGTCCATTATTCTTATAATTTTTTATGCCATACTTTATATGCTATACCAAAAATACACTAAAAATGAAAGAAAATGTTAGAGTTTTATAGGTATCAAAATCCTGGGTCTATCACTTATTAGCTGTGATACCACTAGAACATCACTTAAATGCGCATAGCCTCAGATTCTCCTTCTATAAAATGGCAATGATACTACCTACCTAACAGGATGGTGGTAAACATTGAAAGAGATAACATGTAAAGCACATGATAAATGAATATTATTAATTTCTTTTTAATGCACTCTGATGAAATCCCAAGCTAAGATTCATTCAATCAATACTTAGTAAACACTCATTAGTCACTGCCCATTGGACTAAAGGAAGACAGTAAAAAAGGAGCCATGATCTCTTTCCTCATCAGTGCATGTTAAATAACCACAGGATGTATAATTACACAGTAAATGCTTAATACTTATAATTACAAAAGATGATTGTTATGAAGAAAAAATACAAGAACGTATAGTAGGAAGACTGGAGCAAGTGTATGTATAATTGGCAGACAGCAGGGGGAATGTGGGAAGACAAATTTTGTGGTTCATTGCAATAATTTGCATGAATGATCATGATAATTAAACTAAGTTGGTTTAGTAGGAACAGAATGTAGTGAATAATCTTAGGAAATTTCTAGAAGATAAACTCCATAAGGTTTGACAAATTACTGAAAACAGGGACCAAGAGGTGATGAGTGAAAGGTATAAACAACAGAGCCCAGAGAAGAGACCCCGAGAGAGTAGAGAAGCTTATTTAGGTCAAGTTTATTGAAAGGGACAATGACCAGCCTGGATAGTGCGAAGATGGCACGATGGAGTCTGTGCCTAGAGGCAGGTAGAGAACCAATTTGTAGGGGGCCAGAGGGGCTGGGCAAATTGTACAGCTTGCTTAGAGGGCTTTATGAGTTAGGGTCCTGTGGTGCAAACTTCAGGGGTAGGGCTAACTAGGTCCTTTGTGTCCTTTGTCTTAGGAAGAGGGTGGGAGGGTTCATGTATGGCTGTGTTAGACCCCTCGACAATGAGTTCTCAAGGAATGCAGATTTCTGGACTGAGCAAGTGGTTATTGGATTATAGCACTGATTAACATGGATAATACAGGAAAAATGACATATCTGGAAAACAATCATTCGTTTGGTTTAAGATACACTGAGATTAAAATTTCTTTAAGCTATCTAACCAAAGATATGGGGAAAAATTAGATAGTTAAGTCTGGTCATCAGAAGAGACATCCTACTGCAGACAGATGCATGGGGACTCATTAACAGATGGAAAGAGATGTCATCATCATGGAACAGATAACCTAAAGGGAGACTAAAGTGAACACAGAAGAGAATTCCTATTCCTTAATTCTAAAACTAGGACTCAAAATCCTATATTTTGAGACAAGAAAAAAGATTTTTAAAAATCTCAATTCAGATATGCACTATACAAATCATTATCAAGAGAAGTGGTGTTTCCTTCAAGTTGTAAAATTTTATGGTCCTTAGGATTCATACTCAACTATGGTATAATTAATTATGTTTGAGATTCTTTGCGTTTCTTAAATACACACACCCCATAATTGCAGCTACATACAAAACATTCCTGAAGTCGTACCTGAGACCGCTGCATGTGCTGATGCTAGCATCAGAAACTTTTTCATTAATGATGTGTCCTTGATAGTAACAGTCATCCTAAGAGGAAAAGGAAAGGGGCTTTATAAGGAAAGTCTGTGCAATTTTTAGACTCCCCTCTTTAAAGTTGAATTTGCAATCTTGAAATTGGATCTGTGATGCTTTCGAACTATTTTCTGCTGAGCAACTTAGAGATATTTTTTAAATATTAGAGATATTTTTAAAATAATAAAAAATAGTTCAGATGAGGTATCTCACACCTGTCATCCTAGTACTTTGGGAGGCCAAGGTGAGAGGATCCCTTGAGCTCAGGAGTTTAAGACCAGCCTGAACAAGAGCAAGACCCTATTTCTACTAAAAAAAATTAAAAAAGAAATTAGCCAGGCTTTGTCGCAGGCACCTATGATCCCAGCTACTTAGGAGGCTGAGGCAAGAGGATTGCTTGAGTCCCAGAGCTTGAGGTTGCTATGAGCTATGATGCCACAGCACTCTACCAAGGGCAATAGAATGAGACTCTGTCTCAAAAAAAAAGAAAATAATAATAATAGTAAAAATTTTTAATGTTAGTTAATAATCCCAAAATGTTTATAGGGTATTAACTAAATGTTGGCATTGCTGAAATAAGATTCAATTGTATACTGTCTTTTTGTTTTGTTTTGTTTTTTGAGACATAGTCTTACTATGTTGCCCTTGGTAGAGTGCTATGGCATCACAGCTCACAGCAACCTCAAACTCTTGGGCTTAAGCAATTCTCCTGCCTCTGCCTCCCAAGTAGGTGGGACTACAGGAGCCTGCCATGATGCCTGGGTATTTTTTTGTTGCAGTTGTCCTTGCTATTTAGCAGGCCCAGCCAGGTTTGAACCCTCCAGCCACAGTGTATGTGGCTGGCACCCTAGCCAATGACCTACAGGTGCTGAGTGTCAAGTGTACATTGTTATAATAAACAAACTTAGATTTGCAAATTTAAAACCTGGGTCCCCACATTGCCAGACATTCATTCATCTCAGTAAAATTTTTTTCTAACAAAAAACTACAAGTTTTTTTTTTCCAATGGACGAGTTATTCAGATTTTTTTTTTTTAATTTCTTGATTCATCTAAAGAGCTGTATCAGATTAACTGGATCAGCATGACATTTCCCGCCCGCATTTGGAACACGGTCCCATCCTAACATTTTCCCACATAGATGTTCTAGGAAAGAAAGACCTTTCTACTTTGGAATAAGGTATTGGTCCATGTAAACTCCTGCTACTGCTACAGATATGAATGCTTGAAAGGCTTCCCATTGAAAATGAAGCTCAGAAAGAAGGCAATGATGAATTTTCCCTCAGACTGCTACAAACCATCATCATCATCAACTCAGAGCAAAGAGAGGCTCCAAATAGGAGTCAATGGTGGACATTATTTGACAAAAACATGGAATTCTACAATTCTCATTGAGTAAATAGAGTTTGAGAGACCACACAACCCAGAGAGGTGATAGGATTCTACACCACCACTGAGAGCTCCAGGGGTGTTTAACTCTTCACTCTAAAGATAATAACATTCTCTTTCTCCCCACTGTCCTGTGGGGAGCCGCTGAAGGATGAAAAAGTTTGCCACAGTTGTCAAGGAATGCCTTTGCTCCTGTTAGAATGTTCAAAAAAAGTTGGAAGATCAATTAAGTAATTATTACTGCTGAGAAAGCCCCAGCACTGTAAAAGCAGCTTCCCTTCTACTATTTGCCTATCCGTAAGGAACCCAGAGACATTAATACCATGATCTGTGGGCTGGTGGTGATCTTCTTTCCAGTGGAATTATAATATGTTTCCGTGTAGCCTGGTGCAAGGAGATTCCTGGAGGAAAAAATCCAACAATGTTGTGGTTACTTGTGCTGACTGCAAAGTCTAGTGGTCTAAGTGAGAGTTGGTTTTTTTGTTTGTTTTTTTGAGACCCTTGGTAGAGTGCCGTGGTGTCAGAGACATTTCCATCATCTCACATAGTGGTCAGTGTGTGTGGTGAGTATACTTAACACCTATTCTCTTCTCAAATTTCAAGTGTACGCTTCATTATTATTAAGTATAGTCACCATGCGGTAACTAGGTATGTAGAACTTATTCATGTTATTACTAAAAATGTGTACCCCTTTAACCAATAATTCCCAATTCTCCCCTTCTTCTTGGTCCCTGAGAACCATCATTTTACTATTGTTGCAAGTTGGACTTTTTTAGATTCCACAAATGAGTGAGATCACACAGTATTTATCTTTCCCGGTCTGGGTTATTTCACTTAGCATAGCGTCCTGAATGGAATTTCATCCATGTTGTTGCAAATGGCAGGATTTCCTTCTCTTATGCGAAAGAATGATACCCACTGTGTATGTAAATGTGTGTGTATATATATACCACGTGTATGTATGTATATGTGTATGTATATATACCACATGTATACATATGCATATACATGTTCACATATACCACATGTAGATACACATATATACACACACACATACATATACATACCACAATTTAAGAGTGTTTCCACATCTCAGCTATTGTGATTAATGAATATATTTTTAAATTAAGGAGGGTAACAAGAAAGGAAGTATAGTATGTATAAAATGCCATCTCTATAGCAGGCACTCTGTTAGAATTGTTATATGAATCATTTAATACTTTCAAAGATTTTATATAATAGATATTACTCTCCTTATTTTTCAAATGAGATCAAATAACTCAAAATGTAAAGAATCAAGCCAGATTGGCCTAAACCCAAATTCTGCCCTATTTTCATGATGACACACTATTTCCAAACTCTAAGAACTGTGATTTTTTTTTTTTTTTTACCAAAGCTGATAGTGTATTTGAAGGGGGGGAACCCTGTCACTCTATATAGAAGGGTCTATAGATCAAAAGGGATTAAAAGCACAGAATTAGGAAAAACTAGTTTGAAATAGTCTAGACAGATGACCAAGATCTGAGTGAGAGAGGCAACAGTGAAATTGGAAATATTAAATTGAGGTAAAGTAATACATAGTATGTAAGAAAAATGGACAGGTTAATGGGTATCTAGGTTGAAACAGCATCAGTGATACAGTCAGGATAACTCAATTTTGGTTTTACCACTAACTTCTCATTTTGCCCCTCGAGTTTTATTTCACTTGTCTTTTTTTTTTTTTTGGCTGGTTTTATATACAATTCGAAATATTTCCATCAAACTGGTTAACATAGCCTTCATGGCATTTTCTTAGTTATTGTGTTAAGACATTTATATTCTACATTCAGTAAGTTTCACATGCACCGTAGGCGTGGTCCCACCAATCACCCTCCCTCAACCCATCCTCCTCCCTCCCCTCCCCTCCCTTTCCCCATATTCTTGGGCTATAATTGGGTTATACCTTTCATATGAAAGCTATAAATTAGTTTCATAGTAGGACTGAGTACATTGGATACTTTTTCTTCCATTCTTGAGATACTTTGCTAAGAAGAGTATGTTCCAGCTCCATCTTTTTCTAACTTGAAAAGTTTTAAAATCTGTTCAGTGTTATAATAAATTGTAATAATATAGAGAAAATAATTTAATGATAGCCACGTACACTGGAACTTCTCTGCTGCCATTTTATAGAATAGATAAAATGTATGTTTTCTAGCATGTCATTAATTGTGCTTTATTACTTATAGCAAAAGACTGGTCAGCTGTTGTTTTACCCAATGTATTTCTACTATTTCAAAAGAAACAAATATTCACTGAAATCTGTGGGTCAAGAGCAAAAGCTGGTAAGTCAAGGTGGGTGAGAACCGTGAGAAGTAACAGACTCAACTGGTACATTTTTCACGTGGTACTTTGCTGTTGGGAAGGTTAGTATCAGAGGTAAAGATACTCACTTGCTTTTTTTCAAATGCAGCACTGCAATTTTCCCGTTAATTGTCATTTTATACTTTAACTCAGTTTCAAATTGCTCCTGCAAAAATGCACAAACATTTACAGGTGATTTAAAAACATGCACAGATATTTCCTGGCTATGTCTTTCTAGTCGATCATCATCAAACAATATTTGTTCTTCTTGAACAATAGCCTGTGTAATACCCAATGTCTGTCTCTTCCCCTTTTAACAGATCAAATAATTCTGGCAACTAACTAGACAAATTACTGGAGATTCTTGTATCCATCCATCCATCCATCCATCCATGCATTCAACAAATGTTGTTTGCATGCAGATTTTGGGCAAGGCATTGCTTAGTTCTGGAAAATCAGCTCTAAGCAAGAAAACTTGGTACCTGCTATCAGAAAGCTTGTAATCTTGTGGAAAGACAGATAACAAAAGGAGTTGTGTTGTATATAATGGATGCATGTATGTACATATGGGTAATGTCTTACAGGCAGGGAAAGCTTTCTTGAGGAAGTAACATTTAAGCAGAAGTGTGAATTACCCAGGTGAAATGCACAAGGGAAGTTATCCAAGAAGGAAGAACATACACAGAGGCCTAGAAACCTCTACTGGGTGTCATTGATGATTTCTGGCCACAAATTCTTCTCATGGTGAAGTGGGGACTGTGAGAAACACAACAGGAATATAGACCTTAATGTGGGTAGAGATTATCAGAAAGGAACTATAGTCTCAGGGGCTCTGGAGGAAGAAATGTGGCCTTAAATAAACCATGAGGAAAAGGAGAATTGTGTTCAAGTTTAGATTTAGATACGTAAGAGGAGCCATAGGGGACTGTGCAGAATTATTTTAAAGATGCTGTGGGGTAGAAAGTTTTGACTTTGATCAATACAGTTATACTCCACATCTAAAAATTCACTGGGAGGTGCCAAGACCCTGCCATTAAGGAGATTTAAATCTGGACGGCCAAATATGCTCAAGAAACATATATTATGGTGTGAGTACTGTTTCCTCTGTTGTGTGCGTTTAAGGCCAAGTCTTTCCTCTCTCCTCTCTCCTCTCTCTTCCAGACAAGCCTTTCCTCTCTTCTCTCTCTCTCCTCTCTCTTCCAGACAAGATTGCCCACAGAGGAGCAATGTAGATTGGGGTATCAGGTCACGGGTATTACGCAGGGATCTGATCTGACTATATCCAAGTTTAACTATCATGGTCTGCATTTCCTTCAATTCATAAGTGGTTGAGGTCTGCTCTGGTGTCGAAAACACCCGGTAATGTAAGCCTCAGTGAGGAAAAGCTGGTGAATTTTAGCTGATTTTCATTTTCATGGATGTCAGGAGATGGAAAAAGCCAGGGGATTAGAAATAAAAGTCATGGGGAATAGTCGTAAGCACTTACTGTTCAGGTTTAGTAAAGGCTAGGGAGAACCAAGCTATAAGAAGGCTATCACGTGTGATTGTCTATCCACAAGGTCCTTGCAGATACTGGCTCCCTATCAGCAATGGATTCTTGGTTGATTTAGTTACTAAAACATTATTTGGAGGTTTGTTTCAGGGAAGGATAATGGTTTTTGGAATTTCAGCCAACACTGGCATAGAGATTATGGCAGTGGTGTGGTGCCCACACTTCTGAAGGAGAATTCCATGGGGGAAAGCAATGCCTTCTCATAAGAAATGTGTCCTATTCATATAATCTCTGCTTTCAGAAGTATAGGTCAGGAGATGTAAGATTAGCTAGTCACAGGAACACATAAATCAAAATTTCCTCCAAGAAAAATGCCATGGGTCAGATTTATTGGGTGGATTGGGAAAGTCACAGTCCTGGATGGTCGTGGGTTGGAAGCAAGACTATAAAGTCAGCTTGATGATAGCAATAGGCCCACAGGAAATATCAGAGGAGTCCTAAAGAGGTCCAGGAGATGCTTGATTCTAGAAATACAACTGCTGCCCATAAAATACAGTGAAACTGAGATGTCCAGGAACCATGCATGATAGATCCAGCTGAAGGCCTGAAATAGTTCCCAATCTGAGGGAGGCACTGTGCTGTCAGATATTCTACTTTATGATATGGGCCAATAGCAAGACAGGTTTGGTCTCTGAGGAAGTGTGCAATCTGGAGGCTAGATCTGTGAAGAGCAGTTGACTGTCTTTAGAATGTAAGTTCTCAACATCAGCGAGCTTCACTAAATATTTGTGGAATGTGTATCCATGCAGGTGTACGGGCAGAGTACTCCAGTCACAATCATTCCTCCATTTGCTCAGTCAGCGGTTCTCAACCTGTGGTCACAACCCACCAGAACTGTATTAAAGGGTAGTGGCATTAGGAAGGTTAAGAACCACTGGCCCAGGTGTTCCCTTATCCATTTGTCATTTATTTAACATATACTTACTCGTTTCCTCTTACAGTCATACACATAAAATACACAAGCACGAACCATCACTGCATATATAAAAAATATTTTTTCAAAAATCAAGAGTGAAATTGTGTAACTCTGACCATGACTGAAGCACACTTCAGGAAAGGAATCCATTAGTTTATACTTGCAATATTTATTTATTTATTTATGTTTAATTAAAAAAAATTTTTTTGAGATAGAGTCTCACTTTGTTGCCCTGGGTAGAGTACCAAGGCATCACAGCTCACAGCAACCTCAAACTCCTAGGCTTAAGCAATTCTCTTGCCTCAGCCTCCCAAGTAGCTGGGACTACAGGTGCCCACCACAATCTCTGGCTATTTTTAGAGACAAGGTCTCATTCTGGCTCAGGCTGGTCTCAAACCTATGAGCTCAGGCAATCCATCCACCTTGGCCTCCCAGAATGTTAGGATTATAGGCATGAGCCACTGTGCCTGGCTGAAACAGCATTATTTAAAAAATAAAAGAGCATACCAAGGTTGACTAACAGGTTATGCTGAGAAGTTGAAAAGAAATTAAAAAGACTTCGTAACTGGGATATAAAGCCACAGAGAAAGCCTTGAAAGTTAGAAGTAGAATCTGATGAATCACGACATGGAGCAGTGTTACAGCGTAATGTTACAGGGAGTTACCATTTGTATCCTATTGCATTTTCCATATGCATTAGCTCAAAATAGCCTTGCCATACAAGCATTATCATCATTACTTATGACAGACAAATAGTTTAAAGTTTATCGTGTCTAAATTTCCACAGGGAGAACTAACAAAGTTAAAACAAGAACACAAACTAGTCCTCTGAATTCAGCTCCTATACACTTCCACTATTGATTTGGACAGCCTAGACTCATGCAGTCATTCAGCCTAGAAGTGAGGTAGATAAATAATGTTATCTGCTATAAATATCAAGCACATCATAGTAATCACATCCACTTAATCATTGTGAAAATTAATTCTGTTCATCTAGTACGTACCAGTAAGTAGTCTGTTTCTTTTTTCCTGAAAAATGTTTTCCTTTGCAAGTAGTCTATTTTTTTTTTTAAATCAAAGTAAATTGTTTGAGGCTTAAATTTACTTATGCAGTTTGGAGAAAAATCACTTGATAGCTGTGGTTAAAAACACTGTAGTTTTCTTCAAAATGTTCAGCAAAAAAATGCACCTGACATTTTTAAGAGCCTGCAATAAAGCTATTTTGAAGGAGAATTCTGTGCACATGAGTTCCATCTCAAATTAATGAAACATCATGCTAACAGATAACTTTTGTTCAAATGGGTCTATATGGGATTGGCTATTACAAATTTGTTTTAGCAGAAATTCTATGAGAAACTTTGTCCAGTGGGGAATATGTGCTCCTGGTGAGCTAAATTTTAGAATAATTGTGTAAGTTATTCCTTATATCTTACCTGTATTTTCCTAGACCTCAGCAAAAGACTTCAGAGTGTAGGTAATTAAAACATTGTTGAATAAATCATCGTGTTTTAGCTTTTCTCTTATAACTAATAAATATTTGTTGAGTGAATATTGAGAATGTATTGCTTCATTTGTAGTAAGAATTCTGTAAACTTTAATAGCTGCTTATTTGAAAAAAACATAAATTTCATGTTGATGTAGAAATACACATACATTAATCAGCAATATTTTATTTTTTACTTTTGTTTTAATGTTGATAACCGTGTATGTGTGAATAGGTAGATGGATAGATAAGTTATAGTCTATTTTCTTTGGAAGTATAGAGACTTAATCGTCATAAAATATGAAAGTTTGTACTCTGCTTTACCTTAGACATTTTATTTCACTTCTCAGTACCTTAATTTGTAAAATGGGGCTAATATTTGAACTCTGGGTCATAGTGAAGACTTAAAAAGACAGATTGAAGAACAAATAAAAATACAGTCATTATTTAACTACAAGATGAAATAGCTGAAAAATTCACAAAGTATACTTGATAAATTAAATATAGAGAGAGACACACAAGGTCTGACAATTAAGTTCATGAAGTGCTCCTAGAAAAAGTGCTACCTAACTCATTGCTGAATATTACTCTAGTCACCTTCTAAGTATTATATGATCCCTTGGGAAGCTATGCATTGATGTTAGTGCCTCATTTATCCTTCAAAGCAATTTTGGAACTCTTTTTCTGGAATGACCATTAGACCTGTGGTTGTATGGCATGTGAAAACATGCAACATGCAAGACATCACCACATGTCAGCACAAACACAGCTGTGAGATGTTGATGTACCAAAGTTATAAAATGCAACCACATTGTTTGTATGGTGCTGCCAACGTAAGGACAGAGTGGCAAGTTCAGGGGTGTAATTGTCAGACCTTGTACAAATCTCAGGTATAGCACTCATCATTTGACATACATAAAATATATATTTGATAAAAGTACATATGTATTTATATATTTGCATATTTGATTTTGATACATCAGAATCTGTACCTTCTGATCTGGCTCTTTGACTTCTCTTTTGTGTAGTAGATGATGAAATTTTATGGGATGAACCACTTCATAATTCTTTACCCCAGTACTAACTGAGAAAAAGAAGAAAAAAAAATTCCATTTTTAAAAATTTTCTTCAGAAATTAAAGCAGAAACTTTCAAAAATTACCAGTAATATCAAATTTCTATTGTTCTAAAATGGCTTTGATTCATTTGACCACTCAAAACCCATTATATCTAATTTTGAAGATGAGAAAAAGAGGTTAAAATTGACTAAGAACTCTTTGAGTCAAATGGGATGTCAAAGTAATGAAATACCCTTCTTTTAATGGCTTGAGAGTCTAAAAATATTTTTCAAAATAAGCCACCTGCACTGATGCTATAATATCTTAATTTTGAATAGGATTTAGGTTTTTTAATTGTTTGAGAAGAGGGAGCAGATTAAATGGTCTTTGAAGTTAGTTCAACTAGTCTATGATTTTATACAAATAAACAGATAATCCCTTATAACCCCAGGATCATTAGGATAGCTAATTTCTGTTAATCACTTGTGATAAAATGAGCCTCATCACACTGACAAACTTCAAGAACAACATCACAAGCTTCTTCAGTTACTCATTTCTTGCTCTCATGGAGGTAATCACTGGGCATCCTTCATTTCTATTTAATAATTTTTGGTAAAGGAAATTAATAACAGCCTCTACAAAGAACATTTTGTAACAGAAGTTCAAAAGCCTAAAGGAACGTTGAATCGATCATCTTTCTCTCTACTGAGTTAAAATTTTCTTAATTATCATAATCATTTCAAAACAAAGATGCCAGAGGTAAGAAAACTACCCTTGCCAGAAATTAACCAGTGGTATTGACAGAATTCCTAGATGCCTTCTTTAGTGACAGGAAACAAGTACACCGTAAGGTACCAACATGCTGCCTGGTGTATTACAGTGACTAATCAATGCAATTAGTTTTCCTAACATGAGTTCATGAAGCCAAGGTTCACTAGTGCTGTTCCCAAGGTAACTCATTCAAAGCTGCTGTAGTTGTGGTTTTCATTAATCTCACACATGATTCTAACAGGAAATATTAGTCCAAACTACCTTCAGGTCATAAAATAACAACTGTCCACTTGATTCTTTGTATAAAAGCAGAAATAAACACTCCCCAGTCAGAAGGGAAATAGGTTAATCTAGCCAACACAATCTTTTTAGATACCCACACTGACCTTTATGCTTCTAGTTCATTTGTGAATTCTAATGTTTCATGAAATCATAAATTATCAACTAGATCTTACTCAAAATATGTACATTAGTTATGAAATGGATTTCCACCTCTTTGGTGGCTAAGCACTTCCGAATAGAAACCAAAAACTAAGAACTTTGGCATAACAAAATAATATTTCTTTTAATAGCATTTGGCTGGCCGGGCATGGTGGCTCACACCTACAATCCTAGCACTCTGGGATACCAAGGCAGGAAGATCATTTGAGTTCAGGAGTTGGAGAATAGCCTGAGCCAAGTGCTAGGCTTTACTAAAAATAAAAGATTAGCTGAGCATGGTGGCAGGTACCTGTGGTCTCAGGTACTCTGGAGGCTGAGGCAGGAGGAAAGTTTGCATCCAGGAGTTTGAGATTTCTGTGAGCTATGTTAATGCCATCGCACTCTAGTCTGGGTGACACAGTGTGACTCTATCTCAAACAAATAAATGGATAAAAATTAAACAAAATAAATAAAAACCTTTGGCAATCTTTCACTCCCTTCAGTTTCAAGTGAATGGATTCCCAGCTCTTTCAAACCCCTTGCCACACAGTATGTTCTCTAGACAAATGAGACAGAATTGCCCTGAAAGGCTTTTATTGTCCTGAAACTTAGAAGGTAACTGAAAAAACAAGATCTAAGCTGTAACAAAATTACATGGCAGTTACAGGGACGTAACGGACCTAAACTTTGGCTTATTTATCCTCAGGTTTCATAAGACAGTGCAGCCTCCTCTCAGCTGAATAACATCAGGTTAATTATTTTGAACCCCGTGGAACAAACGTAACACTAACTGTCATCCAGGCATTACACAAATCTAAGATGTAATGCAATCTGTTTCTCCTACTTCACTTCAGCGCTTGCTTTCTCTCTGCCTCAGAACTCACATGTTGGGTTAGTTTTGACCAGCAAAACTGCATGAAGAAAAAGAAGACCGCATTTTTATTTGGATTGGGTAACAATTTTTCCCGTGTATTAGTCTTAGAAAATCCAAAGCCCATGAGCAAGGTTAATATAACAGACGTCCGTCTGGATTGCTCCTTTATTTGTTAATGTCTTTGCGATGAGAACACTTGTATGTAACACTGACATTTTCATTTTTGTTCAAAACTGTTTAAAGCCAGGTCTTTCTAAACTGAACACATGAGATTAAGTCCTGAACTAGGGCTTATGCAATGACTTTGACTTAAGTTCTGAGATTTTCTGAATCACCACGAACTGTGATTTAAATTTCATGCAGTAGAAGTAAAAGCATTAAGGAAAACAACGCATCCTAATTATGTCTATGATTTTGGCTATTAAGGTTACAATACTTAATATACTCTTTGGGGTCTTCTAGTCACGATATAAAGGTAATAAAGAATGGAAATAAAATAATTTCAAAAGTACCATTCCCCTTGGATAGTCTGCTGAAATGTACCATAGACCTTTCTCCTTAGTCGGCACATTCACTCACATCCTCACCCCACAAACACCCATCACATTCTTTTAAACATTTGTTTTTTTTTCTTTTCCTAGCATGGAATCCCATAAACCATTTCCTCAGGGGATTGTGAAGCTCATTACAAATAGTGACCTTGTTTTTCGTCTTATTGTTGCATTTCAGGTGTCTGGGAAGTGGGCGAAAGTCATCAGAGAGGCTCACACGTATTCCTTTGATGATGGGAGTAGAGAAGAAGAAACAGGGAGAGATGGGGAATGCAAATTGCTTTCCTTCTTACATTGTGGCTGGAAAATAAACCCAAATGAGAATCTTAACAGGGGTAGTTCAATGGCCAAGGAGACACCATGGAAAATGTAAGTTTGGAAGGTAAAGGAGGGGCCCCGTTTCACTTTTAGGCATGACTGCTGAGGAACGCAATGTCTCTTGGTGCCATGTTGTAAATGCCTCAGATGGGGTGTCCCATTTCACTGAATGGGCTGTAATGTGCACAGACTCCCCTGTCAGCCAACTCTGTGAATGGGTCCAGCCTGACCTTCATGCTCTTCAACAAGCTGGTACCAAAGCAGTTCTTATGCTTTGGCTAAAAGAAGGATCCCAAAGTGCTGTTGGCGATAGTACTTTTGGAGAATGTAAGAGGGGAAGACTCCTAGTTTGACTCAAAAAGTAAGAATTCCACATCAATAACTTACATGCCTGGCATGAGTGCATTGGTGCTAGATGTGAAGATAGTGAGTAAAAATTTTATGACATTAGAAAACAAATCAAAGGTAGGAAAACCGATTGTAGTGACAAAGTACTAAGCAGGCACTTGGAAGGGGAGGATCCTTCTCTCTCTCACCTTTTACTTCTTTTGATAATCTATTCGTATCCCCAAGTCTAAGACCAAAGCAAAGGTCTGGAGGCTAACGTACTGACCTCAATAGCTCTGGAAATGGAAATAATCTGAAGAAATCTGTTACCCATCTAATTGAACCAAAATCTAATTAGAGAATTTACCAGAAATGCAGAGGCATGCTAGATGTAATTTGTCATTAGGAAATGGTATGTTTTTCTACTTTTAAACTCTTGATAAGGCCAGCAAACTGGAAATAGATTATCAATTTAAGTGTAACAGCAATGTTGTTTTGCCAAGTAATATCACAGTATATTACCAGTAAAAAAAAGAATTGGTCAACTGTTTAATTTCAGTTACTCACACTTATTATCATTAGCAATGAAAGGATTAGATATAAAAATATGTACCCAAGGCTCGGCACCCATATCTCAGTGAGTAGGGCTCCAGCCTCATACATGGAGGCTTGCGGTTCCAGCCCAGCCCAGGCTTGATAAAGGACAATGACAATTGTACCCAAAAAATAGCCAGGCACTGTAGTGAGTGTCTGTAGTCCCAGCCGCTTGGGGGGGGGGGGCTGGGTCAAGACAATCATTTAAGCCCAAGAGTTTAAGGTTGCTGTGAGCTGTGACATCACAGCACTCTACCAAGGGCGACATAGGGAGACTCTGTGTCCAAAAAAAAAAAAAATGTACCCAAGAGGAACAAAAGGAGTCAAATTAACCCTGATAATCGTAGGTATTTTCCAAAGCCTTCAATATAGCAATAATCAGTCAAATATGCCTGGTCATCACCACTCTAAAAACAGTGAGGTGGGTTTTAATGAGTTTCACTTTTTGACTCCAAGCCCATTCACTGATGCTATATGAAAATTTCCCTTTTATTTCTAAATTCTCAGATCAGACACATAAACATTAGTTCAATGCCTCCTACTGCCTCTTTAACACTGAATCTTTACATTTCCACAGCCCCCAAGTTAACAGAAACCAGCCCAACTGGTTGGTAAAAGTGGTTGAGAAAACAAAACAAAACAATTAAAACATGTCATACAATAAAATTATCAGAAGAAAATGAAAAGCAGGAAGTTCACTGATGTATCTAACAGAACCTGGAAAAGAGTTGAACACCGACCTGGACCTGGAGAGAGGAGGAGAGTGACCATGAGAAGCAGCCCTGGCACCATGCTGGGTGGTTCCAGGAACACAGCTCTTGCTCACTTTGCTCCAACCTGGGCTGCTGGGTCTGTCCCTGAGACCTTTCAAGTGAGACAGAACAAAACTCCCCGGTTCATTCTTGTCTCCGCTTCAGGAAGTGTTTACCAAAGGTGTTGCATAACCTCGAGGCTGCGGTCCTACAACAATGGCACAGCAGAAGGAAGTCCTGGCTGCCTCCTGGCTCTCAGATTCCTTGTTTTTCTCTGCTTCTCCATACTTCCCACTCTGAAGTAGCACATCTCCTGTATATTACCATAGCCTGGGAAGCTACAAGGAGGTCATTGCTTTGATGAATCTTGAAAAAGTGCCAGTTATTTATCATATACATGATATTTAAATATATATATATATGTTTTATGTATATATAAATTGTTTGCTATGCCAGCAAAAAGTTATGAAGAATGTGATTCTTCCCTTACATACATAATGTGGTTCTGTGGAGCAGTTTCTAATTCTGTCCAATTAGAATGTAAAATTCTCTAATTCTACTGTCTCTAGAATTAGAGAGTTTTACATACTAAAATTCTCCCCAGTCTTCTCATGTTTCATTCTCACACAAAGGTGAACTCAGGGAGCTCAAACTATCTTGAAATAAGAACGAGTGACAATGAAAGCACAAGGTTTTTCTGATGCCTGGGAAGGGTGGGAGGTGGCATATTTGTATTGTAATTGACAAACACGAGAAAATCTTCAAAACCCAAAGGATAAAATTTCCAGAGAAACTTCCAGACTCAACGCTGGTGGTAGAGAGGCTAAATTACAAATGTCCAGAAATCATACTGTATAATCAATAATATACCTGGTATTAATTGAGCTGCCTATTAAGTTTCCAGGACTCTCCTAAATTCATCGTACATATACTTCCAACTTTACTAGTATTTATAAGATTTCTATTAGAAGTACCATGTCACCCTCATCTTGTAGGTAAAACCATTGGTGTTTAAAAAGATTTAGCAAGTTAAGGCTCAGATTTCCTCATTGTACAGATTGGGAAGATTAAGCAGATAAAGTTCCTATAAATTGCAGAGTGGAATTTGAACTCAGTCTTGCCTGAGCTCTGCTCATGAACACTAATGCTTCCACACTACTTAGCTGCCTTGTATCCTCAGGCTTAGTTCTACTGACAAGATGCCTATGGAATAGAAATAACTATGAAAATCCTATGGGAAAGAGTTGCCACTGAGGACAAGTCATTATTACAAAACGCACTTCCACTAACATTAGGCATTATCTTATCGATTCCGAAGCAAACTCTCCTATTAGAGTGATTTCAATGAAAGAAGATGCTTCTAAGTGATCATAAAGGCATCAACTAATAGTCACAAGGGAACTTGTGACTGTAGTGATTGAGATTTCAGACATCAGGGTCAGGGGTCTCACAGATTTCTTGCCTCTTCTAACCCATGGTTTGTTCCCTCTCCAGGAAACAGAAAGGATGATGCTTCCACTTTTCATTACTTTTTTTCCTCTCCACTAATTGAGTATACATTTATTAGCACCTATAGGGTGTCCCAACAGTCACCCTTAAAGTCACTGTACATAGGAAAATGGAAAATTTTGGCTAAATACACCTTTATTGACTAACTCTTCATTACAAAATTTTATAAAATATTTACAAAAAGTCTCAACATGTTGGCCACTGACTGTCATGAATGAGAACTTAACTATGGAAAAAAGTGAGGGAACAGCACTTTAGGTACAGGGAACAGAAGATGCAAACAGTTCGGGCTGAAGTACTCTTGATAAACTGAAGAACAAAACCAGATCTATGTTGTTGAAGCTACTGAGGAACAGGCAGGAGAAAACAATGCAAGTTGTTTTCATGTTTTTAAAAGATTATTCACTCAGTAAAGAAAGTAATAGAGTCAGAAAAAGATCAGGAATGAAAGGGGAAAGAGAGACCAATTCAGAGGCTACTAAAACCCATTACCTAAGAGCCCATGGGTCGGTATGGTAACAGTGAAAAATGGAGGCCAGGGCTCAGACTGCAAAGTATTTAGGAAGTAGAGATGACATTTGGTAATGCTTTGATGTCCCTGATTCTTGTGTGAGGATTTTAGTAGGTAATTATCCCCTGAGAAAGGGGATTCACAAAGTGGACCAGTTAAGATTAAAATATATATATATAATTTATATATAATATGTTATATATTATAATATATAAATATATATTATTTATAGATATTATATATTATATATGTTATTATATAAGATAATATGTAAAACATATATTAAATATTATATAAAATATATATTTATTAATATGTTATATATTAAAAATATATAATGTTATTACATATATATGTTTAATTTGGAGCATCTTATATATTAGGCAGAATATCCAGTTATTAATTCAAAACATGGTTTTGGAACTCAAAATGAAGATCTATTTCAAAAAATAATAGATAACATAAATAAAATTGCTATGCAGCATTCTGTGGGTATTAATTTTATTCAAGAGCTTAAAATATTACCAGAAGTAATTAAAGCCATCATCTTATATGAATGAGAGACCACATCTTGAACTCTGCCCAAGACGGGCTATAATTAAAGCACCAGAAGGATCTCACTGTGGCTCTGTTTCCTCCCTAGGACCACATCTTGATTCCTAGGTGCCCTAATAAGGCAATGTAGAACTGTACCCGTGAACGATTTTATCCTTCCTTTAACTAACCTTACAGACTCTCTTTTCTGCCTAGGATTCCTACTCTTCTTTCTGCTGTCCATTTTGATTATTTCAAAAAATGTCATGTGGGAAGAAAAGCAAATAGAGTTTGGATTGAAGGTTGAAATAAGAGGAAAGCTGATGCCCTTACCACCTACCAAGCTCCTGCCTCAGGTCCAGAGAATGCAAGGTCTGGGCCAGGGGTGAACGGAGAAGGGAACAAAAGCTCACGGGGTGATGAGAATGTGCTGGTTGATTCACACCAGCACATCTCAGTGTTCATCACAACCCTGAGATGGAAGCATCACTCAAATGCCAAAGACAATAGAGTTTTTCCGAACACACGTGATACACTTGGGGGCCACTGAGTGTGGGCTCTGCAATATATGTTTTTATTCAATTAAAACATTATTATCTAAATGGCTATGCTCTTACAGTCGTTTCTGGGATGGACAGAAGTACCACTCCTTCAATCCCCCAAACAAATTATACAGCCATTGAGAAATGAGGCACCATCTTTGTCCTCCCAGTACCAGGAATGAGTTGCACAGAAGCGGCCCTGAGTGAATGCTCTAGTGATGCTTTCATGGGCTGTGTTATGGGGTTTGAGGAACTCAGGCTCCAAAATGGTTAACATACTCCTTCTATCTGTTCTATAAACACATTGTATATGTGTTGAACGTTTATCTGATCACTTCCTTCACTGCGTTAAGGTCACAGAAAAATAAAATGTAAACTTAGAGTTGGATAGTAACCTCCAAAAGAAGACAATCTGGTCAGTATCAAAGTCAAGATTTTTTTTTTTTTGAGACAGAGTCTCACTCTGTTGCCCTGGGTAGAGTATTGTGGTATCATCATAGCTCCCAGAAGCAACCTCAAACTCTTGGGCTAAAGTGATCCTTCTACCTTAGCCTCCTGAGTAGCTGGGACTACAAGTACCTGCTACAATACCTAGCTAGTTTTTCTATTTTTAGTAAAGTCAGGATCCCACTCTTGCTCAGGCTGGTCTGGAAATCGTGAGCTCAGGCAATCCACCTGCCTCAGCCTCCAGAGTATAAAGATTACAAGCATAAGCCACTGTACATGGCCTCCAGGGTCAAGATTTTAAACTATTTTCTTTTATATTAAACAAACTGTCAACCACTGAGAATCATTCTAATAAACTACCTTATCATAGGTGCCCATATATTAATATGACATTTTCAAAAAAATCTCAAAAAAAGCATTCAGTCCACCATAAAAAAAAAAAATTGCCTGAAATCTAGAATGGGCTTTTGTCAAGATGATAGCTACATTGTGAATAAAGGATAAAACCAAAACCAAATAGCCCAAAATAAGAAGATAGATAGGCAAGTACTGCACCACACCCACTCAAAAAAATATTAAATCACAGTATAAAATTACCTTTACAATGAATGATTATATTATAGGAACTCTTTATTTTATACTATTAGGCAAAAATAAGGTAATAAAGTTATATATATAGAATGACCAAAGCTAAATGAAAACTTCAAAATCTTATTTTGAAGACTAAAACCAAAAATAGAAAAAAATCCAAAATATTCTAAGTGGTATTTTGTTTTTGCCTGTTCTATTTCTGTATTTCTTAAGTAGTGGTATTACTTTTGTAATTTAAATAACTTAGTAGACGAGGACATTATGAGAATTTCACCATTATAACCTGAATCTATTATTCCTGGATGTACATTAAGGCCTTCCATGTTAGACTGCTTCTTCCTAAAATTAATCCTACAGTTCCTGTTGGAATTGAACCATAGATTCCAGTAGGAAGTTTTTCGGGAGAAGTATATGGAGTAATTTCAGTATCCAATAATAAAGGAAGATCAAGAGCAGCACTTGCTTGAGTGGCATGAAATAAATCTTGAACATGTAACTGAGTTACAGGCTGAGAACTTAGTGTTTGAGAATTTAATTTATCAGCCAATGAATTTACTGTGCTTGCTCCTGATTCTTCTGAGCATGCTCAGACCCACCGCTGACTGGGTGGCTCGTATTTGTATTCCCTGGGTCCCCGGTTGGGCCCACTGACCTGTTTCCCGATCAATGGTTGTTCAGTTTTAAGAGGCAAAATATTTCCATCTTTGTCCCTAAGGGACCTACACTCATTGGTCCAATGTCTGTCTTTTCCACAACCACGGCAAATTCCAGAGGGTTGAGTGTTAGTTTCCTCCTTGATGTTACTATTATTACCACTGGTATTGTTTTTATGACATTCTTTCCTTGTATGCCCCAGTTTACCACAATTATAGCACTTTGGTTTATCTTTAGCTACCTGTGAGGCTGATGCAATTGCTTTAGCATTAGCAGTTGCTTGCAAATTAGCCTGGAAGGTCCCAGAACCGACCTCCCTGCATGCCCTCAGGTATTGTTCTAGGGTCACATTTTCCTGTTTTTTTTACTCCTGCCAAGGCTTCTTTGCAATCTGTGTTTGCACTATTAAAAGCCAACTGCATGAGGAGCATACATTGTGCTTCAGGGCCAGGAACAGATCTTTCAATTGCCATTTGTAATCTAGCAACAAACTCAGAAAACAGCTCACTATTACCTTGCATTATCTTTGTGAAAAATTGCTTAACACCATCTATTCCATCCAATTTCTGCCAGGAGCATAGACAAACGTCTTCTACTTGAATTAAAATGTCCTGAGACAAAGCCAATTGAGCACGCACTGTTTCGTGCTGTCCAGAACCTGTTAATCGATTAACTGAAGCTCTCGTTCTATGACCATGAGCTTTGGCTTCCTCTGCCCACCATGATTTAAATTGTAAAAACTGGCCAGGACTCAAAGTTGTTTTGGCTAGAGTTTCCCAATCAATAGGTAAAAAATGGTGGTCTGCACAAAATGCAGATAAAATCCCAAGTACATATGGAGAAGTAGGGCCATAGTCGTGAACAGCCTCCTTCATGTTTTTAAGAAACTTTAACTCAATTTGAATATGGGTTGCCGGTCCTTGGCTCCCATCAGGTCTAAAGTCTTGCAAAACTGGAAAAGTGGCTGGAGCCACGGCAGAAGTGGCTGCCGTATCAGGACGTTCAGTAATAGTAATAGGGGACTCATTAAGAATTTCTACTTCTGAAATTTCTAGAGGCAAATGGTATTGGGCATGAATTTAGAATTTCCAGGTGTATCTCAAATTGGATAGACTCCTGGCTGGGCGTTAGGATGCCACGGGCTCATCTCTCCACCGCCCATCAGGAGGGGGGCTGTCGGAGACCAGGGCTTGTATGGAGGAGCTGCAGCTTCAGCAGAACCTGATCAAGAATTGGCATGTGATGACAATATTTCTGCTCCTTTTTTCTCTATTTCAGCCATTCTTTGACTTATGGTTTGAAAATTTTTATTCATTGTCTGTAAACCTTCTTCTATCATCTAAGGGAATTTAATTTATCTTCAGTCTGAGAAGCTACTCCTGAATCTGAATCTACACTTAGAGGATCAAATCTTCATTAGATAATTGTCTGGCGGGGTTAATGGGTGCCTCTTCTTTTTTAGAGGAAGAATGAACCCTTTTATATACAGGTTCAGTTGATATTAGCGGCCCTTCTGCACCTTCTCCTCCCTCCATTTGGACTAATGGAGACGGTTGTGGAGGAAATGCTTCTACCTCAGAAGCGGAGGTGTCAGAACATGGGGAAAAATGGTTCCAGAGCCGCGTAAATCAAATAATAGGCACGCCAAACTTCCTTATTAATGAAGTCCCCTTTCTGGCGTGCGCGCTTAAGAGCTCTCCCAACACGTTTCCAAACTGCAAGTGTTAATTCAACCTTCTTTTCTGGAGAGAACCATTGACAGAGATTAATGACCACCCTGAATAGTTCTCTCAAGGTGCCGTTTGGAACAGAGCTACAGATTTTTTAACAGAGCTACATACTGATCCTCTAATGTAGTTACCTGATGCAGACTGATATCATTCCCCATGTTTCAAGCAAATGCCAGACGTCCCACGCCCCATGTATTTACTGCGTGACACCATACCGTCTGGTTTTAGGGTTCCCGTATCTTACCTCAAGAAGCTCTGGCAAGGAGATCCAGGACGTCCTGGGTTAGAGCTACGGCTGTCCCTGACCCTGGAGTCGCAAAGTCCTTTTCTCCATTCCACCCTGCTCGATGCGCCAATTGTTGGTGGAAGGTTCTGTAAGAGAACGGAGAGGGCCTCGCCCCAGGTGTAAGTCCGTGCCTAAAATAGTATGAAAGCTTGAAACAGACTACTGCTCATGGGACGGCAAGTAGCAGTCATCTTTATTTCCAAATACCTTTTATAATTAGTAAATCAGGTACATCACATTAATCAATAATCTATAATTAACATTCTCTATTCTGATTCCAACCTTAAATGGAAACACCAAATCTAACAAACTAAAATACCTCCTTAAAAAAAAACTACACTATATCTTAAGCAACCATGCATTCTAAACCTCATTTCTATAAAGTTAAAGTTCAGTAGATGGAGCAAGGGGGTGATTTATTCTTACAAGCACTTAATTTAGTTATAGGAGTTAAGCTTAACAGTTCTGTTTTGCTTGTAGCTTCGGAAGCCACCCGCCGTGAGATGTGGGGAGACATGATTTATCACACACGTAACCTTAGAATTGTTCCCCTGCACCGAGGGCTATTAACCCAACCTGCTTGGGTGAACACCAGTGCAATCAGAGTTCCATGCAGAAGGTTTTTTCTGTTCTGCAGGTTCTGGTTTGCCTGCTTATCCAAGGCAGCTTAAGAATCTGACAAGGCTTACAATATTTCACAAAACTGCTTTTGCGCAAATTCCTAGTTTTTATTAAGAGAGTGCATGTAAGGTGGGAGATTTAAATTATCCCACATAGAGATGGCTTGCCAATTATCAGTATTACAAGCTTACTGGTGATTTGTATGTCTTCATTTATTTGTTATGTCTTTAAAAGTTCTCTAAAATGAATGTTATTTACTTTATAAAATAAATAAGGAATCAAAAACTTTTTAAAATTTAAGCTTCAAAGGTGGAGAATTTCAAAGGGCTCAACAGGTGAGGAGGGAAACCATGTGTGATTGGCTTAGGAAGAAGACAATGAATACTTCTGGGAAGCATTTTCTCTAGATTACAGGATATTGTCATCAGCTGGAATGATGGCAGGAGCTAAGGTTTAAGCAACCTGTGAAATGAGTGGTAAATTCTGGGTAAATGTGGAGGGTCAGCAAATATAGAGAGTTTCCTGGCTTCGTAGGAAATGAGGTGTTCGTACCAAATAGGCCCATGGTGGTGGGAAACTTAGAGAAACTGAACTCTACATCCCAGGCCTATCACTGGTAGCAGATGGTAGAATGAGGTAAGTCATCTTGTAAAAGGCCATGTGTACATGTTATACTGATACAGTCAAATGAGATGAAGTGACCCTGAAAACCAGGCAGCTTTGGAAAACAATGAAACAGTCATCCCAGAGGCACAGAGAAAATTTTGGAAAAGATAGCAAAGGGGATGGGAGAAACATTACTACAGAAAGCACAGAGAAGTTTTGAGATAAGAGTATAGAAAACAATTGTCCCAAATAGTTCCCATTTGGAAAGATGACCAAAGTTGGCAAGACTCTTAAAAAAGGTCCGGTTCTAGAAGAAAATACGTGAAAGAATAAGAAAAATGCAGAAATTGGAAAATTTGTGTTCTGTGTTTTCTGTGAAGATTATGGAGATCTACGGGAGCTCTCAAATGAATACAATGTACATTTCCTAATGAATTACTGGCTAGATGTGGTTGGCATACCACCCCTCCTGGGTGCACATGTTATAAGGCGATCACTAATGGGAGGTATTTATTAGGAATCTTGTAAACAGGCCCAGAGTAATATCATGTTTCCCTGAAAATAAGACCTACCCAAAAAATAAGCCCTAGCAGGATTTCTATGTATTTATTAAATATAAGCCCTACCCTGATAATAAGATCTAGTGATGGGCGTGGCTATGCAGCATATCTGCATAGCCATGCCATGCATTTCAGGGCAGAGTGGTAAGGAAGACTAGAGTACCTTTTATCTGCCACAGCTCCTTTCTTTGAGGCATTTGCACTTGTGCGGGTGTGTGTGGTAACCCCGGTCACAGGCATCCTATTGTGCATGTGCAAACAGCTAGGGGAAAGGAGTTCACGCATCACTAGCGCCAGCCCCACCAACAAGGTCGGCTCCCCCATCAGGTTCCAGAAGAAGATGACTTACCGGTATTTGAATAAATGGAGATTGTTGTATTAGCCTAATAAAAATAAGACATCCCCTGAAAATAAGCCCTAGTGTGTCTTCTCGAGAAAAAATAAATATAAGACAATGTCTTATTTTCGGGGAAACATGGTAGAATAAATAGAATGAGACATGAACTACAATCAAAGAAGCTACAGGAAGGCTCTACATTGTCATTACTTATTCTTAGGAAAGAAGCTGGAGGCAGGGAGTAAGGACGAGACAGCAGAGAAGCTGACCAGGAACAGCACCAGTCTGCAGGTAAACAAGTCATCCTGAAATGACCAGACCTAGAGCAATACATCATCAGTTTATACGTCAAAACACTGACAAGGGCCCCAAAGCACTGTTGTTCATATTGTCAACCTTACTGATGAACAGTTCTTTATGTTAGCAAACAATAAAGTAAGACAATATTAGGGTACTTCTTTTTTTTTTATAAGATGTTATAATCAATCATGAAACTACAAAATTTTAAAATGTAGTGCAGGCATAGAAATAGATCAGTAGAATAGAACAGAAAGTCTAGAAATGGAAAATAGTATGTCTAAGTGTTTAGTGTACAATAAGGTCATAATCTCATATTAGAGGGGGAAGCCACAAGGGCTCCCTAAATGGCATTAACTAGCAGGTTTACCAATGAGTAGATCTACTAAATACCTGTTTGGAAAAGGAATTCCTTCCCAATACATTCATTCCAGACTGCTTAAAGATATAAATAAACACTTATTTTACCCATCAAACTGGCAAAGATTTAAAAAATGATAAGGCTGATGGTATTACCAAGCCTTTTGCTGAGGAAGGGAAAATTAATTCAATATATTACTTGAGTTGTTTACACTGTTTATCATTATTTCCTTTGGTTATATTCCAAATGTAAAAATTTTCTTATGCAGAGAGCATGACTTCCCTTGACTTCTGACATACAAGACCAAATACCCTTCCCAAAATTTTTTTTTCTTTATTATAAGGTTAATGCATATTGAGTATGAAAAATATAAAGTACCAACAAGAAAAAATAAAAAAAAATTGAAGGCTCCAACTCCTTTAAACCAGAAACAAAAGTCACCCCCGAGTATATTTTTTTAGAAAAATTTTCTATGCATCTACATGTAATATTAATTTTTCCAAAATGAGATCATTTGTATTTGTTGCAAAAACCTCCTATGTTAATAGAGACAGTTCGGAAGCATTTTATCATTTGCATATCCATTTTATGAATTTACAACAATTTCACTGATGTCTTTTTGTTGGAATGCCTTCCAGCATTTTCCTATCATGAACAATGTTGCAGAGAATACCTACATACAACAAGCACATACACACTTTCACCATCTGGAGATAGATGCACAGCTTTAAAAATTACCTGGTGTTTTCTACATGCTCCTTATAACCTGTGCTGTCGCTCCCAGTTCTGTCTAGTTCAGCTCAAGTCCATTCTTAAAGTGAAGGCTTTTGCTAGTGCAGGTAGGATCTTTGACAACTTGGGTCAAAAGCTTGTATTCAGTTGCACAGGATCTATTTTGACAAAACAGAAAGACAGCAAAGCACATAAAAGCATCAGTTTAGTCACTAAGGAGCATCTCTTGCAACAATCTGCAATTCCAAGTTCAAATAATGATTTTTCAAGTATATTTCACTATATTGTGTGCAACTTGTGATTTTTGAGACATTAAGAGCAGTTTCTACCAAACATGGTGAGGGGTGGGGGAGGGTGGTGTGTTTAACTACACCAATTAAGCAATGACAGAGACCTACCAGAAAGTTGTTAATGTGTGAACTACGTCTGGTGGCATGCCCAGATGTTCCCTATGCATTCCAAGTTCAGGGTCAAGTCGGGATCTTTACGGGTTTCCTTAAGCCCTGCGCTGATTTCTATAAACTGTTTTTTTTTTACCCTCTCCCCAACTTACTGGGTCTGACCCTGCCTCCTTTTTCTTTTTGGGACCATACTCAGATACATTTGGGTTTCTTTCCAACAGATTCTCTTTATTTGCTTGGCCGTTTCGTCACCTATAAAACCAAGCTCTGGCTTCTCCCTCACCTCCTGCCAGGATATTTGATGATTTCCACACTAGACGCTGAAGCTCTGACAACATCCCCCCTCCTACCCCACCTCAGGCTGCCTCCTGCCACCTGCCACAGCATGGTGAACACATTTTCTCTACCGTTCCAGCTCCTCAAAGCTCTGTGTCTCTAGAAGGTTAAAATGCCAAATACAAGAAAAGAACTATACTCCACCTGCAATCATTAAAGTTGGTCTATAGGAGAGGATGGCACAGAGCAAAGGACACTGAAGCCATCCTCTGGTCAGCAAAGCAGGAAGCAGTTGCTCAGCTAAGCAGAACAGAGGAAGGGATGTTGCATTCATGGGCCGTAGACACCTCTCTCGGGAAGAAAGAGTTTTGAGGATTTTTTTTTATTCTTGAATATAAGCTTTGAAGAGCAAAAAAAAAAAGACCAGGATAACACTGAGTGTCTGAAATGGGAAGGGGTGAGTGGAACAGAATTGCTAATGAAGCCAGAAGAAGAGGCTAGAAATACTAAATAAAATACTAAATAAAAGGATTCACTTGAGTTTTAGATGAGGATTCCCTGCCTTTAGTGGTATTTAACTCATCTTTGGTTCATTAAAACCCTTAGAAAAATCTGAGGAAGGCTGTGGAATTTACCCCCAGATAAGTGCAAAAGAAATAACCAATTCTGCATAGACTCCCAGGTGGGGGTTACTGATCCCCTGAAATCCATCTACAGACTCCGTTTCAAAATCAGTACTCTGGAATATACACTGGTTCTTGGCACCAAGGGTAACGACACTAATGGCTATAATAATGCTGAGAAGTTTGTTCCGAGCTCATTGTCATAGCCATCATCACCCCCTCAAACTAACCAGTCAGGGTGAAGGGAGGAATTGTCTCCAGCAAGCCTCCTACGGCACGGCTAGGCTACTGAACTGATGCTAGAACATTTGTTTCATTTCCTAGAACACTATATTCCAAAACTGTATTTATGAGTAATTTTCAAAGCCTGAGAAGTTCACTCCAGGTAGTAAGGAAGTCAGGGAAGTGGAGGAAACGTGGACTTGAAGATTTGTTTTCTGGCCTCAGCAGCATGACTGTGTAACTTCAGGCAATCCAATTAATCCCTCTTGCTTTTCTCCTTGCGTAAAATAATACAGCCACATAAGATGATTTTTAATTTTCCTCTCGGTACTGTGGACAATCCTTGAAGAAAATGAGACTACACTGGGGTCTGGAGGGTCTGATAGAATTAAAAAACGGGAGACAGTCAATCCTATACTTTCGAGGGAAATTTTTCAAGCCTCCACCAAGTGTTAGCAGCTGGCTTCAAAATTTTTCATAAAGAAACAGAGGCTCATAGGCTCAGTGCCTGTGGCTCAGCGGCTAGGGCGCCAGCCACATACACAGGAGCTGGCGGGTTTGTACCCAGCCCCGGCCTGCCAAACAACAATGACAACTACAACCAAAAAAAGAAAAAAAAAATAGCCGGCCATTGTGGTGGGTGCCTGTAATCCTGGCTACGTGGGAGGCTGAGGCAAGAGAGTCGGTTAAGCCCAAGAGTTTGAGGTTGCTGTGAGCTGTGACATTACAGCACTCTACAGAAGGTAACATAGTGAGACTCTCTCTCCAAAAAACAAAAAGAAACAGACACATAAGTTTAACTTTGTGTAGGGAGTTCAGGCTTGCTGTTTTGCAGTAAGGACCCCTTGCACTCAGAATATATTGCAGAATGTAGAACATCTACTGAAATTAGGCAAGCTCCCAGTGTGTTTTTACCCTGTTATTTTTGTAGGGCCATTCTCTCAGGTAAGCCACATCAATCCATAGATCTGTTTTGAGGAGCATTTCAGGGTGTCGCACTGGAGAATCCTGGGCTCCTATTTTCTCTAACTTTTCTGAATTTAACTCTTCATGTTTCTGGTTAGATACATCCAGGCTACTAAGAGGATAACTTGAACCTTTCCTTGTTGTTTTGTTTTGTTTTCAGATAGAGTCTCTCTCTGGTGCTCAGGCTAGAGCCCAGTAGCATCATGATAGGTCCCTACAACCTCAGACTCCTGGGCACAAATGATCCTCCTGCCTCAGCCTCCCAAATAGATGAGACTACAGTAACAAGCAAATATACAACCACACTTGGCTAATTTTTCTATTTTTTTGTAGCAATAATAGGATCTTATTCTTGCTCAGGCTGGCCTCAAGCAATCTTCCCCCTTGGCCTCCCAAAGTGTCAGGATTACAGGCATGACCCACTGTGTTAAAGCAACCCTTTCTACTAAAGCAGTGGTTCTCAACCTTCCTAATGCCACAGCCCTTTAATACAGTTCCTGTGAGTTGCGACCCACAGATTGAGAATCGCTGTACTACAGCTTTCCTTAACAACTCTCTCTCTGCTCTCTCTCTTCCCCTCCCTCCCATGCCTTTGTACACTTATGGAAGAGCTCACATGTGCACGTGCACACACGTACACACTGCCCTGAAACATCCTCCCAAATAGAGAAAAGAAAACACCAAAACTTTACAGCTAATGAGAAATTAGCCATTAACAGAGTTTTTAAAGAATCTGTACCCAAAGCTAGAACTTAAAAAATCAAAGCAACTAATGTCTTGAGATTAAAACAGACCAGACTTAAAATTGGAAGAAAGTTCTAACAAAATATGGATCAACAAACTGGTGTATATATGCCATGGAATACTACTATGCCATTAAAAAGATGGAGGCTTTATATCTCTTGCATTTATCTGGATGGAGCTGAAATACATTCTTCTTAATTAAGTATTGCAAGAATGGAAAAATAAATATCCAATGTACTCCATGCTAGTATGAAATCAATATACAAACAATTACATGCTCATATGAACAATAAAATGCTAATATAGTCTAATTTGGGGGTAGAGGGAAGTGGGAGTGGGGAAGATGATTGGCAGAAGGATGGAGGGCATGAGGCGGGATCTCACCTAATACCCCCACTGTGAAGGTGAAGAACACACCCCCTGGGTGAGGGGCTCTTTTACAAATGGAACTTTACCTTGGAAGAGAGAACAATGTAACCTAAATATTTGTATGCTCATATTAATTTGAAATGAAAAATAAATTAAAAAAATAGAAAGTTCTAACCAAATGGTATCATGTTTTTGCTTTCTTGGCTCAGTCAAATACCATGTGTTCTTATTTATAAGTGGACATAGAGTGTGGAATCATAGACGGTGGAGAGTCATAGGGTGGTAGGGGTGCGGGATGAGAATTCCGGGGAGTGTGTACAAAGTGCCCTGGGTGATTGTTATTCCAAAAGTTCAGACTTCACCACTATGCAGTATATCCATGTAACAAAACTTCACCTGTAGTCCCTAAATTTATACCAATAAAAACATCATGCTTCCTTCTATAAGAAGCTAGTTTTGATATTGTATTTGTTATCTGTAATACTGAAAGACTTCACAAAATTTGCTAAAATAATCAGGAAACACTAGATACCAGTTCCACCTGCCACTCTGCATTTGTGACCACAAAAGAAAAAAAAAAGTACCATAGACATTGCCAAAAACATCCTAAGGAGAAAAATATTCCCTAATTGAGAGCTACTGCTTTAGAGTTAGGACTTTCCACTACTATAAACAGCAATTTTAGTTATTTTTCTTCATACCTTAGTTTTTAGAAATCTCCCCTCTGACTTGCAGGTTCCAAGAAATAAATGTAATACAGAGCATTGAGTCTTTTAATGCGCTCTGGGTCTGGGCCTCTTAATGCTAATGGGCCTTCTCTTCACTGGACAAAATGCATTGAAACTTGAAATTATCACTGGTAAGGACTTAGGTGAATTCTTAGGCAAAGACCATCCTCCCTCCCGTTCTGTCCGGGCCAGACTAGTAGGTGGTGGTTTTATCCTTGCAGTTACCTAATGTTCCTGCAGAGGGACATATAACCTTCGCATGACCTTATCGGATTGAAGAGGATACCTGGCTTAGGTGGACGGTGTGCTCTCTAAAAGATATCTTTTAGCACCAAACCCTATTAGAACTAAGTAAGGGAGGAGCCAGCATCTGGGCTACCTGTTTAGTTGATTCATCCAAGAAAACAGAATTAATTCTCTGCTAGTTACTTTACCCAGCTATCTCAGTCCCTCAAAACTCAAGTGCTATAGGACCCATGACTTTTGTTGTTGAAGAATCTTTAACTCAGAGAATTTTTAAGGTGGTTAAGTCTCATGGTTGGCCCATGTTGCATCTGAGAGTCATCCAGTTAGGAGTCCCGATAAAAGGTCTTGATGTTACATAAAAATTCCATTATTTCAAGTCTTGCTCAAAATACTCTAGGGCTTATGAGTTATTTATAAAGGACACCCGCCCCCGCAGGATAATTGGAATCATTTTACTTCAAATTAAAAATTGGAAGACACTGTCTTTCAGCTTTTCCCCTTCAGATTAAATGCTGCTCAATGCCTCTTACGAGAACTAGTTTTCATCAGGCCAGCACGCATTATATTTCTATGGAACAAGGCAGAGAAGCTCGACCAGTGAATTTCAGTCAAACTATTTAAATTTCCATACTTATTCAATTTTCACATATTCAATCTAATCGCCACCTCCATTATCTGTTAAATCCATAAAATCGACGGAGTAATGCCTGTTTTATTTGATATTGCAACGAAGCTTATCAAAAACAGCAAATGTGTAAAAATTGTTTGAAAATTGGGAATAAAATGCAAACCGCAAAGTATGAAAAAGGAGGGGTTTTGTGTAAACAAAAATTAACTTTTTTTGAGAGTTTATCAGGCAGTTTCACAGTATCCCATTTGGGGAACACTTCCAGAGTGTCTCCCTGGACTCATATCTAAGCCCTTGTCCCCAAGAACATCTGGTTACACCACTGATTAAAGTAAAACAACACAAAATGCTGCCACTTCACACAAAAGCAGAGCTATTAATCTGCCCTTTCTTGATGGCTCAATGGGTCATTAGCAAAAGGCCCATTGAGTGCTTTCAAAAGGGGGAGAAAAGGAGCTTCAAAATGGTAATAAACTTGATTCAAATACTAAACAAAAATCATGTTCATATGTTAGAGTCAGGTCTTTTGCACAGTGACTAGACTTGAAAAGTTTCATCTGGGGTTTTCCAGCTATACAATTATATCATCTGCGAAGGGTGAAAGTTTGATCTCCTCTGACCCTGTATGGATACCCTTGATTGCCTTCTCTTGCCTAATTGCGATGGCTAAGTCTTCCATTCCAATGTTAAATAGCAGTGGAGACAGTGGGCAACCTGGCCTGGTTCCTGATCTGAGTGGAAATGTTTTCAGTTTTACTCCATTCCATATAATACTGGCTGTAGGTTTGCTGTAGATGGCCTCTATCAGTTTAAGCAGGGTCCTGGAACATATTCTCCTGAGTAAAGTATCTCAAGAATGGAGGGAAAAGTATCTAATGTACTCAGTACTTCTATGAAACCAACTTATATTTATTTACTCACACTTCGTTATGAAAGATAGAACCAACTATAGCCCAGGATGAAGGAGAGAAATGGAGTGGGAAGGGAGGGGAGGGAGGAGGGTTGACAGAGGGAGGGTAAAGGGTGGGACTACACCTATGGAGCATATTGCAAGGGTATGAGTCAAATCTGTCAAATATAGAACATAATTGTCTTAACACAATAATCAAGTAAATGAGGCAAAAGCTAACGTTGATTGGTTTGATGTAACCATGTCAGATTGTATAAAAAAAATCAACATGTTGTACCCCACATATGCATAAATGTATTCATGATCTATATGTATATGACTTAATGAAAAAAAAGTTTCATCTGGGTGTTGGCATGTTCTTAAAACCGTCTGTTAAGAGCTGAATGTTTGTGTCTCCACCTGCCCACCCCAATGTAGATACTGATATCTAATTCCAAAAGTGTTGGTATTTGCAGGTAGTACTCTTGGGAGGTAATTATATCATGAGGGTAAAGTTTCCATCAAATGGGATTAATGCCCTTACAAGAGGCCAGAGAACAATCTACTCTGCCATGTGATAATACAAGGAGATGTCAGATAACCTATGACCTGGAAGAGGGTTGCAGAGTTCAACCATCATGGCACCATGATATTGAACTTCCAGCCTCCTGTAGCATGAAAAATAAATTTCCTTTGTTGGTAAACCATAGAGTTGATAATATTGTGTTATAGCTGACAAAGCTAAGAGACCATCCCGCATAATCCTTATAGAGGGAAAATATTTTCCGGTGTCCCTGTTATTAAATCATTCACTCAACTGCGTGAGGAACGGTGCTGGCCACTAGGATTACAGAGAGAGGCAAAATGTCCTTACCAAGAACATATATGAGAATCCCGTGGGCTTTCTCTGCAACTTTTCTTTAAATCTGAATTGGTTTCAACATAAAATCTTTTAAAATCCCAGCTGGCTGTATACATTGTGTTGTGATTGGTTAAATAACTATCTATAGAGAATTATAACTCCATTTGGAGAATGAGGGTGATACACATGGAAAAAGCACTACGCCAGGGGCTCCCGATGCTGCTACAGAAACAGGTAAACTGTGGATAAGTTTGTCTGTACAGATGGGCTCCCAAGTACCACAAGGAGTGCTTTTGAAATACATTCTTCATTAATATGTTTTATGAAAACTCTTTGAAATTCTCCAATGACAGGCTGACAATCCCATTGAGTTGGTTAAGAGGAAAACTACGACTGCTTCATTAACATCAGCTAAAATGCATTCTTTTTTTTTATTATTTCAGATTAATATGAGGGTACAAATGTTTAAGTTCCATTGTTTTCATTTTGGCTGGTTCTCACCGAATGTGCACACGTGAGGGTGTTCAGCACACCCCCTGGGGGAAGGGCTCAACTACAACTTGAACTTTACCTAAGAGGTGCACTCCTGATGACGGGGAGTTAACTTGGGGCAGTAACAGCACCCAGGAAGCTGACACCACTTCCTTGCTTTTCCCTGCATGTTGCTGCCACCTAGTGATCAGATGTTTCTGTGAAATGCCAAGGTAAGAGAAATCTAAGCCCTTTTAAGTTGATCTTTAGTTTACTGTGAGTTGTATTTCAAACTCATCATGCATGCAGGTTCTTTGGAAGATGCATAAACCCATTCCTGAAAAAACCTGCAATCCATTGAGTCACACAATTGAAAAGAGGACAAAATACAATATAATACTATGGGTGGGGCAAGACTTCTAACACTTTTGCTCTAGTCTGGTGGTTTTAATATCAGTACGTACAGGGATAACGACTACTTGCAGAATAACTTCCTTGTGGCAGGCAATGGGCTTGGGGCTCTAAATAAATAATATTTATAATCCTCAAATCATGCTTTGAAGAAAGACATTATCATCATTGTTAGTGCAGTTATGGAACCTGCTTAAGATAACAAAATCAATGAGTGATAAAAACAGGATTTGAACTCAAGAAGCTTCCTACAAATTTGGTATATTTTGAACAAAACTGCATTGGTGAGAGTAATTTTTTATCAACAATGTAAAGTTTGCAAACCCATGTGGGTTTGATTGTAAAGTACTCACCATACGAATTTATCTCCTTTTTAAATTATTCTAAAGACATTCTGTCATTGCCTTAGGTGAGTCATGGAATTACTTTTGGAATTAACTTTAGAACCACTTTAGAAGGAAAACCTATTTACTACATTTAGTAATCCCAGTTTGATTTTACTTTGTTTAAAATGCTAAGCTTCCCACATTTTTATGAGAAAGCCTGACTGTGAACGAATGGGACTCTGAAATTAATGCCAAAATATTATCAGCACCGTCACTGACATGCTCAATGAATTTTCCAGAAACTCTTCCAGCTCCTTCTAAGAGGTAAGTAGCAAAACGTCTTCAAAAAGATTCCAGCAATAGACTAGAAACTAAGAAGAAAAGCAGAAAATAGAGGCCTTCTATCTACTGCAAACAAAAATAATTCTATTTAAAATAGCCTATGGGTCAATGATGAAATAAAACAAAAATTTCATATTATCTAAAAATAGGGATATGGTGACATTAAGTGGAAGACCCTGTAGGCTGTAGTTAAAGGATAGCTCAGAAGAAAACGTACAGCCTCAGTAAAGAAAAATATCCAATAAATGAATAAAGCACACAAATGCAGAGGTGCCAAAGGAAAAAACACCCTGAAGGAAAATGAAAGGTAAAACTGGTAGATAACAGCAAAAATACGCTGAAAAAACAAAGATATCACAGAATAGAAGAATGGATTACAGACCGATGTCCCTGGTGAATATAAAAGCAAAAATCTCAACAGAAGACTTCCAAACTGAATCTAAGAACATACACCACGACCAAATGGGACTTTAGCGCAGGAATGCAAGCTGGCTGAATACACAGTATCAGTTAGAGCAATACACCATCGTAATAGAAAAGGAACTATCACGTGATCACCTCTTAGCCACAGAAAAAGCCGTGGATAAAATTCTATACTGTTTCATTATAAAAGTACCCAAAAGACTGGACATGGATGGGAACGTCCTCAACCCTATAAAAGTAAGGTATAAAAGCCCATAGCTAATATCATATTTAATAATGAAAAATTAGATGCTTCTCCTTTATATCTATTTTTTTCAATAAAACAATTTGTACATCAATAGCTTTTCCATAGATTGGCAATAGGCATTTTCAATATAAAGACCTCATTTGAATAAAGAAATTATCTTAGGATAAGTTTAGTGAATTTAATCTTTGCCTGACTCTATATAAAAAATTATTATAAAATATGATACACATGAATATGGGAAACTATTTCTGAAAGAAATACTGAGGATTATAAAACATAACTTTTTAATAAACATACCTCATCAAAATCTGAACTCTACTTAATCATTTCCAAGTTTATTAGTCCTAAGATTCTTTTGGAACCAAAATATAATACAGAAATGTGAAGCTATTTTTTTTTTTTTTTTTTGCAATTTTTGACCGGGACTGGGTTTGAACCCACCACCTCCAGCATATGGGGCCAGCGCCCTACTCCTTTGAGCCACAGGCGCCACCTGTGAAGCTGTTTTACAGAAAGGGAATAACACGAGAAAGGACTTCCCCTCACTAAAATCTCACCTTGTCTTCACAGGCCATCAACAGAAAACATTCTCATACTTCTGGATATCTTCTCTTGGAGAGGCAAGGGCTACTCCCCAAAAAGACTTGTGAATGGAAGATAGTTGTCTTTTTAGCCTTCATTGCTCAAGTGTGGCCACGGGGTATCCAACCTTTTTTCTTCTCTGCTGTACACTGGGAGAACAGTTGCCCTGGGCCACACAATACTTGAACACTAATAAAAACTCATGAGAAAAAAAAAAAGCTCTCTGCATAATGTTTGTGGTCTGCCACGACACACGAGCAAAAAAGCTCTCACATTATCGGACCCCCCTGGATCTGTGCCAGAACAGATACATCGCGCTGTGGCCTGTAGTTGGAAGTTAATATTGGGTTGACAAACGGGAGTAGAAGCAACAAGTACTTCTAGTTTCCAAAGCTATAGTGACAGAAATTCCTCTGGCATTAGTATCCATCATCAGTCCTAAGGCCTTCCTACATCCCAGGAGTGGCAGAAGAATGCTGCTGCTTCTGATTTGAGACATTCTTTTTTTTTTGGAGACAGAGTCTGACTCTGTTACCCTGGATGAATACCAGGGCGCCATAGCTCACAGCAAGCTCTCTCATCCTCCTGAGTAGCTGGCACCCACCACAACACCCAGGTAGTTTTCTCTTTTTTTTCTTTTCCTTCTTTTTTTTTTTTTTGAAGAGACAGGGTCTTGCTCTTGCTCAGGCTGATTTCAAACTCCTGAACTCAAGCAATCCACTTGCCTCAACCTCCCAGAGTGCTAGGATTACAGGTGTGAGCCACTACACCTGGCCATTTGAGACATCCTACCTGTCTGTGCAACCTCCAAATTTATTTCTCTAGCACTCTCAGGTGATTCTGTAGGTTACCATCCTACTTCAATAATCTTTTCTACCTTCATAAACCCATCACTGCTTTGCTTACGGTAGTGCTGTGTTGCACATTTCAAGTTCTAAGTTGGACTCTCATGCTTAACAGCCACCCATACAAAAAATTACCATGGGAGGGCGGCGCCTATGGCTCAAAGGAGTAGGGCGTCGGCTCTATATGCCAGAGATAGCAGGTTCAAACCCAGCCCCGGCCAAAAAAAAAAAAAAATTACCATGGGAAACAATTGTAATCACAACCTTTCCACTAGAGAAGTTGGTGAAATCTCGAATATGTTACCTGGCTCTGTTGGTGCTGACAGCAAAAAAAAAAAAAAAGTCACTGTAATTAAGGGAATTAAGGACACAAACTCCAGCAGCTAACGGCATGCATGAGCTGTCTACGGTCACCTGTACAAAGGACCCGCTAAATAGAAAGTTCCAGAGATAGTGTGTGAATGAAAGAATTTATAAGGAATAAGAATTTCAAAGGATTGGGTGACAATCTAAACACTCACCATTGGACCATCTTTGAATTTTAAAGTTCAAAATTCCCAGCACAAGGCACCGGCAAAAAGCAGAGAGTTTTAATAACTATCCCCAAATAATCTTCTACCATGGGTATCCTTATCGCCCAGGCTGGGATAACCAAAGAAATCAACTACTCAAGTTTCAGAAAGATAGCAGACTCTATCCCGTATCAAATATTTTTCTAAAATATTATTTTTTTACTTACAGTATTTTCATTGTCCTTGCTATTTGTGAATGGAATGTTTTTTACATTCATAATTTAGATGTCATCACTATTATAAAGCATTGACATATAGGAATATAGGAGACAAATGTATTTTATATATTTTTAGTATAGTCATTCACTTCAATTGAGTATCTTGGTTCTATGCAATTGTCAAAGTAATTTTTTTATTTTCCTACTAGGTGTATTATCTGCATAGAATAATATCAATCCTCCTTTCCCCTAGGAAGTATACTGTCTATTTATTTAAATATATTTTTAAATTTTGGGTATGCTAAAATATTTTTTACCTGCGAATAAATGTTAGGTTTTTATTTTAAAATACCTTTCCATCATCTTTGGGATCATTCAATTTTTCTGTTAGCCTGCCTATGATGAAATATGTTCACTGATTGTCTATCAGCTTCCTTTCTTGGTCTGGGCCACAATATTTTATTAATAGCAAGTCTCCTGTTCAGAGGATGAACCGAATGGCTTTAGAGAGATTTCAGGAACTGACTGGAATCCACACCTCCAACTCCTTCACATTTCCTCGTGCTTACTCGGCAGGAAATAGGGCAAGACAAATGATGTTTCCTGTTCTCACTTCACTCCATTCCGGAGCCAAAAAGCATGAGCCAAAGTATAAAATACAAAACAGTAACAATAGCAATTTAGGAGGAGAAACACCATTTATTTTTTTGGCCGGGGCTGAGTTTGAACCCGCCACCTTCAGTATATGGGGCTGGCACCCTACTCCTTTGAGCCACAGGCCCCGCCCAAGAAACACCATTTATAATAAGGTTGTTATGGCAGTGGGGGGGAAGGAAGATCTTAATTACCTTTTGCCAAATATAATCTGTAATTCTTTTATAAAGACCAATCACTAGGGTGATTGGTGGGACCACGCCTAACATTCAGCTTACAAGGGTACATTTGAATCTTTCTAAATGTAGAATATAAATGTCTTAACACAATAATTAAGAAAATGACATGAAGGCTATGTTAACCAGTTTGATAAAAATATTTCAGATTGTATATAGAACCAGCACAGTGTACCCCATGACTGCATTAATTTACACAGCGATGACTTAATAAAAAAAAGACCAACTAATTTCCATATTATCTCATCTATTTGACATTTGATTCCTGAAAATAGCACTTGAAATAGTAGTGATCTAAGTAAAAAAGACCCTTTACTTTAGTCATGTTCCATATTTTCTTTGAAAGGCTACATTTCCAATATTATGATATATTCTACCTCTTGGATAGCTAATAACTGCTGGCTTGTGCTATCTGCCTAGATCAGTATTGACCAAGCAAATAGAATTCCTTAGACACACTTGCCTGACATTGAGAAACTTCTCCTATCTCTGTATACGCACTCTGTTCCAATGCATTATACAAATTCTTTTTTATTTATTTATTTATTTATTTATTTATTTATTTATTTATTTTGAGACAGGAGCCTCAAGCTGTCGCCCTGGGTAGAGTGCCGTGGCATCTCAACTCACAGCAACCTCCCACTCCTGGGCTCAAGCGAGTCTCCTGCCTCAGCCTCCCAAGTAGCTGGGATCACAGGTGCCAACCACAACGCCTGGCTATTTTTTGGTTGCAGCCGTCATTGTTGTTTGGTGGGCCCAGGCTGGATTCGAACCCACCACCTTGGGTGTACGTGGCTGGTGCCTTAGCCACTTGAGCCACAGGCACCGAGCCATTATACAAATTCTTAACATCATTTGTCTACAGATTAAAAATTATTAGCCGGCACCTCAATAAAAACAAATTCTTTTCGTAAAGGTTAAAACTTAAATATATTTCTAAATATACATTGTCTACTCACAAATATGTTGCAATCTTCTAATATTTTTACATGGTAAAAATTACATGTAACTGAGAACGGAGTGGATTATTTTTTCATATGACCCATTAAGGAAGGAAGAGAAATGAATGGTTGCTAGAGACCAACATCACTTGTCTCTTCACAAATAATCTGTGGACAAAGAAGGAGAATGAGGACTCAGCCTCAGAATTCTTGGATTCCAAAGCCTGTGGGTCTCCTGTGGACCATATGGCCACACAAAGCTCGGTTCAGTACACTCAGTCCTGGCCCTGGACTCATATAAAATCAGCCTCTGATCCTCTCTGTGTGCCCAAAGTCACTTAACCTTGGCTCATTTTGTTTTGTTCTATTGTCCTTTAACTCCCCAGGCCTACTGAACCTCCTTTCCTCAAATTCAGATGAGTTTGCCACATAAATCTCAGCACTCATACATGTTTTTAGTATTATCCAGTTTTATGGTGACATTGTACTTTGTAGCTTTCAAAAGTACTGTCCACTGGATTATGCTTTAGCCAGTTTATCTTGCCAAAATCCAGAGGCAAGTTGACTATCTGATACTCAGCAGTATGTGTGATTGAACAGAAATTATGTGTAGATTCGTGAAGCCCCAAAAGCATGGACAAGAACCTTGGGAGTTTACCTTTTCTGTCTCATGATCTCTGTACACACATTAATGACGGAGGTGGAAAAAAACGTACACGAGACAATAGAAAAATTAACATGGTAAGGGGCTATAACAAAGTTACTAAATTAAGATATTTTTCAAAATTAGAGCTTAAATAAATAATACAGATAACTAGTAAGAAGCTTTTTAAACTATCTAGAGCCCCTCCATGGGGCTCTAGACTTCTCCAAAAAGATGTTGGGGGAGATGGAAAAAAGACTAAGTAGACAAAGGTCAGCCTCCTCAACACAGCCTAGGACAGAATGGTTCCACTGTCATTTGTTTTTTATTTTGGGGTCCCCCAAAATATTTCTTCCATAAAATAATGTTCACCTGATTACACCATCTGATAATTCTTAAAACCACTAATTTGTTTCAAAGCTTTTCTTTTAAGAATGAAGAAATCTGGGGCCAGCTAGGACAGGCCGCTTGTCTGATCTCACCCAACTAGATAGTGGTGGATTTGAGACAAGATTTAGAAGGTACAATGGCTGTCTGCTAAGTACTTTCACGTACCCCCCAAGCATTGATAACGCAGCCTGCAGTTCAGGGAGAGAAAGATGTGTCCTAAGAACAACTTGCTGATGATAAAGTTATCAGGACCATTATTTATCATACCTTTCCTGTTCAGAAGAGATGCTAATGTTATTTGTAAATAAATATCATGACGACTTCTTGGCACTTTTACACAAGGAAATAAAAAGACTTGTATGCTTTTGTCATGTATCTTTCTCCCCTTTCTAACCTGGCTTGTTCAGGGATATCATTTTTGCAATGAGCTCCACGGCCGCTGATTTCTACAAAGAGGAAACCACTAGAGGGCAGCAAAGGCATTGCTCTCAAATCTGCACCCGCGTGCAGGAGGCTAGGTTTCCAATTTCATTGTAAATTTAGAGGAAGTGGGTGGGGAAGCCCAAGGTCTGGGAAAATGACCATAATAATAGTACCTTGTGTTTATATAGCACCTTTCTTCAATTAGCTCAGCATGTTGGGATATGATTATTCAGCTGGGAGCTTCCAGTTGTGGGAAATGAGGAAGCAAACACGTGGCCTAGGTGGGACAAAGAGGAACACTAATTCTTACTCATTTCAAATACCCATTCATTATTTTTACTCTAAAAAGCTGATGTGTGACCTTTCCTGGCCATTTCCTTAGAGACAACAAGCAGAGAATTCAGAGTCCCAAACTCAGATATGTTCAATGGAAAGTCTCATTCTACAAGGGAAAGAAATCACGTTCCTCACAGCCAACAAGGGAACTAAAATAGAATTGTTAAAACTATCTAAGTCTGGTTGGCAGGCGTCAAGGTGAATGTACGTACCGTTTTCTACAAAGCACGTCATGAAAACAAAATAACTTAATCCTCAGCTACATTTGAAAATTGTACCAAATCTCAAATCTCCTCCCTAAGCAAATCTACTCAAATTTATAATGAAATCAATCTTTTATCCAACCTCCACCAAAAATGACCCAAAAAGGTACGTAACAAATGGAACCTCTATTCAAAAAGCTAAACTCTCGTCCCACATTTAAAAAAAAAAAACTCTTCCAGAGTTTAATATGTTAAATAAATGTACCAATGTGACTTAGTAGAGAAATGTCGTAACAGAACCTTTGATTAATAGACAATTAAGTCTGCGGCTTACTCATCCACTGAGAATGTTGCTATGGTGAATGTTTCCAATGAGAGCCTCCAAAGACTGATGTGTAATACACGCGTGAGATGCTTTCTTCCTCTGCAGTTATTTCTCCTACATTAGCAGGAGTTTTTCAAAGTAGTCAACCTTGAAATTAGAACGTGGGCATTTACTCACAGGTATGTTAGAGGCTGACGGTCCCTTTACAGCTTTGAACTTGATTTATCATCCAGAGCCATCTATTTTCACCAAACACACATTTTTTCTTTACATTGCAGATGGTGCTTGAATATGTCTTCCTTAATAGTTCAAATGATCTTAATGCATGTCTGTTACATAAAGGGTTGATCCAAAAGTGTCAGGAGAGGAATATGTTTGCCCTTAATGGATCTTTTAATGAAAATATACTGTGCAGACTCTGCATGTCCTGAAATGGAAAGAAATCAAACCCAATTCCGTTCTCTCTTGCTTTCCTTTGCCCCTCCACATTGTACGCTAATTGAGAGATACCTGTCATTTATTGGGGTTTTATGGGAAAATATTTGTTTTTATCTCATTTATTTGGATCCTTACCTAGGATCGCTATTCTGAGAATGGCGTAGATTGGGTAGATTGGCCTTTACTGACTATAACAAATATATATCATTTCCCACTCTCAGAAGAATACAGATAGACAGATTGGAGCTTTGGAGGTTAGAGGTTTGAAGGATGTTAGATTCAAATACACGTAAATCTGAGGGTACAAAAAGTAAAATGTTCCTCCCTTAAATTCATCCATATTCCATTCGATTCCTATTGAAATCACTGATTTCTCAAATTTTAATATTAGAAAACTAAACTAGAGTAAGGTAAAGACTTTGTCTCTTAAAGTAGCTTCCTATTTATTATTTTCACCAATCTTTATATTCTACAGGGTTTTTTAACTTTCAGGTAATAACTAGGATGAAAAATGCCAATTCTCTTAAGATGGTGGATAAAAACAATTCCATTCTATCTCATCAATGTTGTGGAGGCACCTCTGTGTTCTATTTAACACAGAGACTGATAGAGATAGTATTTGATCTCTAGGAACTCAGAACTAGTTGTTATATTGTCTAATCAATTTAGAGAAAATAAGAAAGCTAAATCTTGGTTTGTGTTGTTTCAAATTTCCTGATTATACACGTTCTCACAGTCAGGAAAAATCTACATGCAGTATTAACCTCTGGGCCCCATTCTTAGTGATTACACTGCATGATAAAGTTCTAAGAGTCCTTGTATATGAACATCCAAGGAGCCAAGTTTACATGAAAGTGAAGAAGTGAAAGATTTCATTCAAGTTTTGAGAGAGTTAGTCTTCACCTTTCACATTTTAAGCAAAATTTTACGAAAGTGACTTTTTTTTTATTTTTACATAGACATGTGATTCTTAAGTTTCCACTTTTTGCCTTCACAGAATTAAAAGCACTTAAAATTTACCAACAATAACAATGTTTAAGATAAGGACTAGAAACAAAAACCTCGTAAAGAATGGATGAAGATAAGTACATTCAGAAATCAGGTGATTGCTGCATAAGAATATTAAGCAATAACAATAATAATGCAAAGAAAGTAACATTCACATTGTCAGATAGGTGTATGTTGAATGTCATTTTATAATAGACAGACTGTATGTCTATTATAAAAGCTTTGACTCAGTTCAGTAAAGAGTCATCAGTTAACAGTTAACGTCTTATTTTGTTTTTTCCAAAGTCTCAAAAAATAGACAACTAATATTTATAAATAAAAGTAATAGATAATTTAAAAATAACAGTTCATGCCAAATCTTATAGACAATAGAAAAAGAAGAAATACTTCAAAATCATGAAAATGCCTTTTAATATTGCCAGATTACAAATTCCTTAGTAATCCTACTCTCTGGAATTGTAAGTTTTTATAGCACATATTCCACACATCTGTATAATATGTTGTATATTTTGCTGAAACTATTGCCTTTTCCACTCATCTGTGGAATCCCTAGAGAGAGGGTTTCTTATTCATTCTTCTGTCCCACAGCACATGAAAGACTAAAAATAAACATATGATGAATGAATGACTAAAGATTGAGTAGACATAGGAGGGTTTGACTGTAACAATCAAACACAAATAGGGTCACTCAAGGACAGAGAAACATAATAATGTGGAAAATGAACAAAGGATATAAATGTAAGAATCAACTACACTTAGGTCATTGCAAAAAGAAAAGAAGTTAGAGAAAAATATGATATACAATCAAGGAGCTAGGGAGAGAGGCCATTGGGTATTTCATGTCGCAGAAAACAAAGAAGACATTTTTAAAAGTTTGGGTTGGCAGTAGCGTTAAAGGTTAAAAGTGATAAGAAATGTGGTCGTTATTAGAACTGTCCATAAATATTCCACTTCTCTCTTTCTTTTGGGGGACAGTAAAGATTGTGTTTCCCTGACTTGTTTTGGCTAATGAAATATGATTGGAAGTGATGTGTGTTTTTTTTCCCCACTGAAAGCTTTGAGAGCCAGTGAGGACTTCCCATGTTCCCCTTGTTCCACAGCCATGTGGTGACTGAAAGTTTAGGTAATGGCTGCTTCATTAGCTTGAGACTAAGCATGAGGACATAGTGTGGGGTGAACCAAGCCCTCTGCCAACCCACAAAGGGTATGTAGCCTACTTCTTCATTGTTTAAAGCCATAGGTTGTGGGACTGTTTCTTATTACAAAGCCATAGGTTGTGGGCTTATTTGTTATCACAGCATACACTAGCCTGTCCTGACTACCATGGAAAGTAAAAAGAATAACTTTATTTTTAGACAGGCACTAGCTGATTAGTATATCTAGAAAGCAGTTTTGAAGATTTAAGCAGCAATTTACTGAGAAGAAATTAGGGGAAAGAATATGGACTATTCGTTTAAAATATTTAACATAAAAAGAAAGGGAGACCCATCTCTTACTCACCTCTATTTCTTTTTCTTTTGAAAAAATTCCTAAGGACTACAATAAGGGGGAAAATGTGCACTGACATTATAAAAGGAATAGTTTGAGAAGTGTTTGAAAAGTGTTCAAGAATATATGAAGTATGTCTGCAGCTGAGACAAGATTGATGAAGCTACTAAGTGATCGTCCATCACTAACAGAAAAAGTCTGTGTTTGGAGAAAATAGCACTGGCTGCCCTGCAGAACTACACTACCATCTTCTAGTGTAGAAAATAAAATACTACAAGTGAAGAAGTCTCTGGAGGAAATTGGTAAAAGCCTAATATCTATCCTACTGATTTCTTGGAGTTTCTTTTGAAATCATTCCTTAGAGTTGCTAAGTAAAGAACAAACTAAGTAAAATAATGGGTGACAGTCCAAAGTACAAGTTAATTAGCGAGGGGGTCAGTGACTAAGTTATATACAGATGTCTATAATAGTGATGTAAAGAAACTTTTTAGCTGGGAGGCTGAGGCAGGTGGATTGCCTGAGCTCAAGAGTTCCAGAGCAGCCTGAGCCAGAGCAAGACCTTGTCTCTAAAAATAGCTGGGTGTTGTGGTGGGTGCCTCTAGTTCTAGCTACTTGGGAGGCTGAGGCAAGAAAATAGCTTCAGTCCAAGAGTTTAAGGTTGCTGTGAGCTATGATGCCACAGCACTCTACTAAGAGCAACAAAGTAAGACTCTTTCTCAAAAAAACAAAACAAAACAGCAATAACAAAAAACAACTTTTTAGTACCGAAGCAAGTCTGACTACTTGGAATATTACCATCTATTTATTTTCACCAAAAGTTCTGGATGTATGATCTGGCAAAGTTAAACTCTAATAAATCTAATTTTTTTCACCATCAATAGAGTTTCAATAACTTAAAAGGTGAACCAGAAGGTATAGATCCAAAATAACCCATTTCAACTCTCTGAAATAGAAAAATACTCTCCATTAGTATAAGAGTAGTGAAAAGAAGTATCATTACGGGTGGTGCCTGTGGCTCAAAGGAGTAGGGCGCCGGTCCCATATACCGGAGGTGGCAGGTTCAAACCCAGCCCTGGCCAAAAAAAGCAAAATAATAATAATAATAAAAAGACTTTAAAGAGAAAAAAGAAATATCATATACCCCTACAGGAGAAGGCAGCAAGAAAACGTATCTGAATGAATCAGAAGAAAACATGAGAAAATCTCTAAAATTCCAAAGAAAGCGTGTATGGCACACCTGGGAAATTGGAGGGAAAAACTCACAATGGAAAATAAGTTAAAGATACGTTGATTGAACAGAAAAATCAAAAGAGGCTGTGAATGGCTTCAAACAAAATTTAAAAATTGGAGGGAAATTGTAAGAAGTCATTTAGAAAAAATCAGAGTAAGACAACAAGGGCATAAGCATTAAGAGACAAATGACCATAACAAAACAGGGAGGACAAATCTAGTCAAGACAGGAATTTCAAAGGAAGCAAACTGGGAAGAAGGCATAAGAAAAGAAGGATGAAAATTGCCCTTAGACAAAGAAAACTTTAATAGCCGGATGTCAAGGGATCCTCATGAAGAACGAAGTAATGTTAATTAAAAAATATCCACACTCAAACTGGTCAACACATGGAAGTATTTCAGAATGCATGTGAAAACCCCACACTGTACCCCAGAAGAGTATCAATGTACATAGTTAACATTCAATTAAAAAAAAGAAAGAAAAAAAAATATCCACACTCAGCAATGTTTTATCACTTGATATGTTATAGGAAATTTTAAAATATTACTTTCACTAGAAAAATATGTCGTAAGTACTCAAAAAAATATATGAACTTTACAGAGGACAATTTAAATAGTAATATTTAGCTTATGAAAGAAGAAATATAAATAGCTTATAAACGTGGGAAAACCAGAATTTAAACAAGTACTTATCACATTGGAGTAAATAGCATAAAGCTTAGTATTATCTAAATTACTTGGAAATGTGAACCCTAAAAGATCTTTGAGAGCATAAATCACCATAAACTTTCTGTAGGACAATTAAGATCATGTTGTTAATGCTGTCTGTAAACTCTTTGATAAAATTTCTAATTTCTAGAATTTGACCAAAGGAAAAAAATATCATTTCTATGTGCAGACATCTAGTCATAAGAATATTCAGCAAAAAATTATAACAAGAGCATATCATCACAAAATACATAAAGTTATTCTTTGGTGAAAGATGCTGCAACCATAAATAATATATGCTTTTAAAAATTTTTTAAATTTCAGAATATAGGGCTCCATACAAATAGGTTACACAGTTTGCTTCTGTAGGGTTCAAGTCCAAGTTGAAGGTGGGTCCTTTACTTGGGAAGTATGCAATACACCCCTACAAGTGAGTACATGCTTGAAGGAAGAAAAAAGTACTCAAATTCACAAAGAAGAAGTTTTAAAATATATGAATAATATATTTTAAGTTTATTATTGTCTATCGGCACCATTTATTGAACAGGGAGTCTTTCCCCCGGCGGATGTTGTTGTTGGGTTTATCAAAGATTAGGTGGCTGTAAGTTGCTGGTTTCATTTCCTAGGTTTCTGTTCCATTCCAAATGTCTATGTCTCTATTTTTGTGCCAGTACCATGCGGTCTTGACCCCATGGCCTTGTAGTACAGCCTAAAATCTGGTATGGTGATACCCCTGGCTTTGTTTTTATTACTATGAACTGCCTTAGCTATACGGGTTTTTTCTGGTTCCATACAAAATGCAGTCATTTTTTCTAAATGTTGAAAGTACAATGATGGTATTTTAATAGGGATAGCATTGAATAGGTAGATTGCTTTGGGAAGTATAGACCTTTTAATAATGTTGATTCTTCCCAGCCATGAGCATAGTATGTTCTTCCATTTGTTAATATCCTCTGGTATTTCCTTTCTTAGGATTTTATAATTTTCTTTATAGAGGTTCTTCACCTCTTTTGTTAGGTATATTCCCAGGTATTTCATTTTCATTTTCTTTGAAGCTATGGTGAAGGGAGTTGTGTCCTTAATTAGCCTCTCATCTTGACTGTTATTGCTGTATACAAAGGCTATTGACTTGTGGACATTGACTTTATATCCTGAGACATTACTGTATTTTTTGATGGCTTCCAGGAGTCTTGTGGGTGAGTCTTTGGGGTTCTCAAAGTATAAAATCATATGGTCAGCAAAGAGGGAGAGTTTGACTTCCTCTGCTCCCATTTGGATGCTCTTTATTTCCTTGCCTTGCCTGATTGTATTGGCTAAAACTTGTAGCACTATGTTGAATAGTAATGGTGACAGAGGACAACCTTGTCTGGTTCCAGTTGTAAGAGGAAAAGCTTTCAGTTTTACTCCATTCAGTAAAATATTAGCTATGGGTTTGTCATAGATAGCTTCGATCAGTTTAAGAAATGTGCCATGTATGCCTATACTCTTCAGTGTTCTAATTAGAAAAGGATGTTGGATTTTATCGAATGCTTTTTCTGCATCTATTGAGAGGATCATATGGTCTTAGTTTTTGCTTCTGTTAATATGGTGGATAATGTTTATGGACTTGCATATGTTAAACCAGCCATGTATCCCTGGAATGAAACCTACTTGATCATGATGTAGGACTTTTTTGATAATAAACTGTAGTCTACTGACTAGGATTTTGTTGAGAATTTTTGCATCTATATTCATTAGTGAGATTGGTCTGAAATTCTCCTGTTTAGTTGGGTCTTTTCCTGGTTTTGGTATCAGGATGATTTTTGCTTTGTAGAGGTGTTGGGGAAGATTCCTTCCTCCTCAGTTTTTTGGAATAATTTCTGTAGTACGGGAATTAGCTCTTCCTTGAATGTTTGATAGAATTCTGGTGTGAAGCCATCTGGACCAAGGCATTTTTTTTGTTGAAAGATTTTGTATTGTTTGTTTAATCTCAGTGCTGGAAATTGGTCTGTTCAGGAGCGCTGTTTCTTCCTGGCTAAGTCTAGGGAGAGGGTGTGATTCCAAATATTGATCCATTTCCTTCACATTGTCAAATTTCTGGGCATAGAGTTTCTGGTAGTATTCAGAGATGATCTCTTGTATCTCTGTGTCATCAGTTGTTATTTCCCCT